>JAOTOM010002270.1:0-96817 GCA_034440615.1 Ashinkailepas kermadecensis | reverse complement strand
GTTGGATTCTTGTCACAGTTGAGCGAAAATTGTGGGGTATTTACACCACTGGAGAAGGCTTAGATATATCGCTAGTTTATATCTATCTATCGTTTAGATCACAACTGTACTTTTTAACCGAAATGCGCCCGAAAAGCATCGGATCACTAATTCCCATGTACGCAAGTTGCACTCTTCTCAGTATCAATGTCCACGCTCCCTCATGTGACTTTCCGAGAGGCGTTCATTAACTGAGGCGTGGTCAGGATACCATCCTGGGTAGGCCACCAGCCAAAACGGCCATCTGTCCGTGGATAATGAAACGTGAAAAGCATGTCCCAAATTATTTTGTTTTTCACATGCGTAGAACGTGTGCTTTGCTCGATAAGGATTTTACTTCAATCTGTAGCACACGCCCTATTTTAGTGGATAGTCGTACAGTTGTTTCGACGTAGCTTCTGGGCTTTTTTAGTAGGATATGCAGGCATGTGATTACGCCTGGCGTGGGATGTGCTGGTCCTCGCCCCGCGGCCATTGCTATGTCAGCTCTGTCGACGCTACTGTTGCCGGTCAGTCGTCTGTTGTGAGCTATGTCCAGTGACCTCTCCCCATTGTTATATCCACTTCAATAACATATAGACGAGACTTAGTTGAGCTGATTGTGCTGTGGGAGATTCAGATTCGCGATGCTAAGTGTGGAGGAAACTATGTCAATGCATTTCTAAGTAAAATATATCCCAAGCACAGACATATCGTGAATGGATCAGCTACTTGCGGTTCCATTTGAATTGGCTATAACAAACTATTTATTTTAAAAAATTCGTTACATCCTGACGGCTAGCTGAGCGAGTTTAGACACACTGGACCAGGGGCGTCGCCCCCGGAGGGAGGCAGCGAGGACAGTCGACTCATACCCTGTGGAAGACGATGTTTTCCCCCTGACATCTGAGGAGGCACCGTCCCGGAAACGCACAGCAAAGTTGAAGTGCTCTCTAGAACAAAGGCTTCACACTAAGGATCGCTACCATTCAGACAATTAATATTAGATACAAATCAAACATCCTTTCTGTGGGAAGTCCCACAAAGCTCCAGAGATAGGACAGGAAAGGACACAAGAGATGGGAAACGATGTCCCTTGAGCAGGAGAGAGAGAGCAGGAGACGATGTCCCTGGGAGAGAGAGCAGGAGTCAACCAGGACGCACGAGGTGACCCTTCAGTTGGGTAGAGGTCCGAAACACGAAGGAGTCCCAAAGACTAGAGAGGAAGCATTTCATTTGGAAAGGGAGGTACCAAGGAGAAAAAAAGACCAACGGACTAAAGAGGGTCCTAAAGACGGGCTCGGAGGCCCCCTGAACAGAAGAGAATGCCTCGAAAACTGGCAAGGAGGCCCCAAAAAATTAGAAAAGGCCCCTGAGACGGAGAAGTAGCCAGTGCGATAGGAGATGGAGTTCCAAGATCCAAGACCCCCAAGACGGGTAGCAACGACACAGCCAAGATTTTCTTAAACGGGACCGACCAAAAATTTGCTATTAGGAAACGTAGACTGAGCTGGGCGCGCGAAGGCGCCGAAAATTTCTGGTTTTGTGTGGTGAAAATCTAAAAAATGTCTTCCTTAATCTAGTGTATTTTTGTTTACTAAGGGACAGGGGGTAAAGCCTCGGTCCCCTTGGTTGCCCCTCTGACGGGTAGAGCTTGTCCATAATAAAACTGGCCTCCGAGGCGTGGCGGGAGGCCTCTAATTTAAAGGACACTCTTGGTTTATGAGAAGAAGCCCACAATAGTGCAACTGGCCCCCAGGACGTAAGGGGAGGCCAAGAAGATGAGGGAGGACCATGGAATATGAGAGACGATACCATAACGCGCAAGGAGACATCTAAAACGAGCAATGAGACTCCTGGAATTGAGACGAGGCCCTCGAAGACGTGAGAGAGGCCCCTAATTTGCAAGAGGAAGCCACTGGAAGATGAGATGCGATCGCATTGCTTACCAACCGTCTCTGAGACGGTTGGTAGGCACCCAGCTTAGAAGGACAGGTCCCCGAAAACTGCCAAGGATCCTCCCACCACCTAAAACAATCAGATCAGGTTCGTAAAAGATGGGCGACAGAGATGTTAGAAGAGGCCGCGATATACTGAAGTAGAGCCCCAGGATGAAACAGATGCCACCGAGACGAGTATGGAGCCACCCAGCTTAGACTAGGAGGCTCCTGAGGTGTGGCAGGATGTCCCTAATTTGGAAGGAGAGGCCCCGAGATAGGAAAGGAGGCCATATAATTGAAGAAGATACCTCAATACTGGCATGGAAGGCCCCCCCCCCGGAATTGAGAGAATGCCACTGAGATACCACTGAAAGGAAGCCCTTACATTGAGAGAATTCCCCAAGGGGAGAAGAGGAGCTCCCAAGCGTGGTAGAGCTTCACTTTGGAAGATGAGGCGGAAGAATGGAAAGGAGGCCGACCCGGATGAAAGGAGGCCCCAAAGACGAGATAAGATGGCAATAAGGTACGAGCGATGGCTCCCGGATGCGACAAGAGGCCCACAAAACGGATAAAAAAGCACCTCGTATGAAATATAAAAAAGTCCTCTGAGGCAGGACAGAAGGCTGCAAATTTAGAAGCTGACGTCTCTAGGAATGAAAAGTAATTCATCCCTACTCCATCAAGATTGGAAAAGAGGCCCCAAGGAGAGAGGAAGTGGCCTCTCGGAGGGGGAATGAGACCCAGGAGGAGCTTCAAAAACGGGCAAGCAAGCTCCGAAGATAGAAAAGCCCCAAGACAGGTAAGGATGCCTCATGCACTGAGGAGGTTTATAAGACGAGCGAGGAAGCCAGTAGGATTGGAGATGATGTCCCCCAAGACACAAGGGGAAGCCCCCAAGATGGGTAAGAAATATCTAGGTTAGAAGACGAAGCCCTGCGACGTGACAGAAGACCCCTAATTTGGAAGGGAAGGACCACGCAATAAAGGAGACTCCCGGCATGGAAGACAAGACACCTAAGACGGGAGAAGAGAACCATGGAATATGAAACTGGCCACCAGGTTGCATGAGGAGACACTCAATTTGGTAAGGAGTCCCCAAGACATGAAAGGAGCAGAGATCCGAGGACCGGTGGGGGTGGGGGCAAGAGGAACAGCTGCCATCCAGCTCTGAATCTGTGCGGCGTTCCCCCATAAGCAGCATTTCGTCCTTTCCCAAACCCTCAGTTTTCCCTCGCAAGCGCATGCTTTTTTAATATCCAAGCGAAGCTTCCTTGCATTATTTCACGATAGATTAGTCAAGCTTTCAGAAGTTCTCCTCAACGAAAACAAAGACCTTGAGCAATATCAATACATGCTAATAGAGGAAAATAGCAGAATTGTAAATGTTTCGCAAAATGGAAGCTACGTGAAGAAATATTCTTTTTTTGGCGTGGTATCCTATATGTGACGCACACAATATTCCTCATCAAATGACGTCATTCAGGACTTCATGGGACTCCCCGGTTACGTTGGGATTAGTCTAAGCTGCAACATTTAGCAAGAATAAGGCCCGTGACGTAGCCAAGGGAGGGAGTAATGTGGACATCCATCTGGAGCTTGCGTCGGCACCAGGATTTGTTGCACAGTACCGGCGTCATCGGTTGCAGCCGCCCTCTGGCGTTAGTCAGGATGGCAAACGTATCCTCCTCACATCACATTCTGGCATTTCAAAAAGGCCATAGGATGGTCATTCCATCCACCACTAATTATAATTTTTTTTTAAACGTGATTTTCCAACCTAACGCATTTCTCCACCATATTTTTAGGTACATTCATGAGGGACTCCCCACAACATCAGCAGTCAGCCTACTCCAATGATCAACCATCCTTTGATTGAAAAACGTGAAAATCTCCTATACTTGAATGAGCACATATCTAATGCCGTAAGCCTTTCTCCATATTCTCTATATTCGCACTTCAACACATTTTCAAGTCTTGCTGTCTAGCATGTGGGATTCCATTGGTTCGGTGGCCCTCTGATCAGATTTGTCCCACTCCTTCAGGGAGATGCCCTGGTTATGCCACTGTATGAGCTCATAACTTGTGTATAGTTAGCGAGCATTTATAAGGCAAATTATAAAAGCGGATGTTGCGTGGAAATTGATATCTTTTCTCACAAATGTTTCACATTTATCCGTGTATTTTGATCTGCTACAATCACAGAATCTCTTGCAGCGAAGGAGGTTAGTTGCAGTAGAGGGTTCTGCCATAGGGGAGGGGGAGGAAGTTGGACACCGGTTCAACCCACTTTTCGGAGTGAGTGAAACACAATGTATATCGTCCCACACACCTTTGCGGAGGTGGCCTGTGAGCCTTCGAAATATGGGCCCATCATCGCTACGTGCCCAAGGCGTGGAAGGGCCGTGTCTTCACAGATTTCTGATTGCAGGCCAAAGCTGAAATCTGGAAGCAGTCCAATGCGCTTCCTGACTGAGCCACCGCGGGGGAGAGGCGGGGAAGTTTCCCTTGCCGTGAGGGGGGTGGGAGGGGTGTCGCAAAGTTGTGGTGGAACAAGTGATTGCGAGGCACAGTATCCGTCTGAAAAGTCATTGCATTCAAGTCGCTTTTGGGCGAAAATTGTCCAGGTCCAATTGTGGAATTTGGGGGGGGTCATATCCCCGTAGCTGCCGTAATACTTATACCACTGAAGATAAAACAGTTTGGGCCTACAATACCGTGAATACTATCGCTACCACCATAACTGTACTTTTTAACTGAAAATAGGCGGAAAAAATATCGAAGTACTAGTCTACATGCCCCTATTCTCAGCACAGTCCATGCTCGCTTCTGTCATTTTCCGAGAGAACTGCATTCACAATGGCGTAGGTTTCAGTTCTGGGAATTCCGCGAGCCGCAAGGGCTATGGGTCCGGTGAAAGTTAAATGTCAAGCACCTGTCTCAAAACATAGGAGTGGTTTTCGTCAGGAGCATAGAAAATGCACTTTGCTCGAAGAGGATTTGATTTGAATTCGTAGCGAACTTGCCGTTTTATAATTTAGTCGTGCAATTTATCACCATTGTTAGCTTTTATCATGCACGTCGCCACCGCTGGTGTATTTTGGATCCGGGCTCCACCTGCTATTATTTGGTGTGGTCTGATCAACTTCGGGAAAATGTGGTATTTGATAACAGCGGTGGAAACGTTTCGACAACTCTTGGGTGGGTCCAGTTTACTGAAGGATACAGCTGACCAATTGACAGGGGCCAAACCGCCCCATTTTCACTGCAACCTACGCCCAAAATCATGGATGGAAAAGTTAGAAGAAAAAAAAATATTTGTGGGGCCCAATCCATGGAGGCAATGTGTGTTGCCAATTTGGTTGATAGGGCCCTCCTCACATGGTCCCATGTTGAGAGAACAAAGTGTTGGTGGCACGGAGGTAAAGGTAGTCGGACTGAGACTACACCAAAAATGTAGGAAAGTCAACACATGCATATGGCCTTATTTCTCCTCTGATTTATAGCACTGCACTTTGAACTTGGAAATGGAAGACATGAAAAGCTACAGAAATAATTGAAAATGATGAATACTTGACAGTAGCAATAATTGAACATGAACAACTTTAGATCCCGTCCTTTGTGCACTAGGGTGTGCCCCTAACAATCAATCAAAACAAATCCTTCGGCATGCATTTCACTTCAATTAGCCTTGGCAACGCAAGAATGCATGTACAATTGCACGTCGATCCGACAAAATTTAGAGGTGGCGACAAAAGCAGTCTTTTTGCTATCGTAGCTTACGGGTTTTAAACAAAAGGTTCATGGTCCCGTAGCAGCTTTTTTTACAACAAGAGAGCTGAGCAAACGACATTAGCACATTATGTGCATCGAAGTTTCGTCGGTTTTTGGTGAACCTGTGAATGTTGTATGACTTCAATTGTTAAGTTATCCGCTTGGTTTTAGACCCTCCTAGGTAGTGACAACGTACACTGCGCATGGAAAAAAGTGTGCAATAACGGTCATGGATAAAGTCGGACAGCTTCCCCATGGCATACTTCTTGTTGGGCACAATGGATATTGGCAGCCGGCTTAGCCCCGGGGAAACCTCACTTCATGTGCCGACTTTGGGGGCATGCTTTGTGAACGTGCTCACGACATCGCGCCGGGGTGCAAGTACAAGCGGATAACTTAGTAATCGTAACTCGTACAACTTTTGTAGGCATACAAAGAAAACGACGAAACTTGAGTGTACATAGTGTGTTGAGGTCATTTCTCTAGCTATCTTATTTAGAACGTTGCAGTGGGCCACGATCCTTAGATATACACCTCGTACGTTGGGATGACAAAAAGCGACATTTGCAACGACCTCTAAATTTTGTCGGATCGACCTATAATTGTGTGCGAAAATGTGTCCCGCTAATGATGATCGAAACAAGATGTAACCCGAGCGATTTAATTTTCGGTTGTTTGTTTGTTTCGGTTGTTGTTGTTTTTGTCTTCTATTCTCGTTTGTTTTTTTCGGGCCTTCCAATAGGACACGTAATTGTGCACGTATACATTTATATTTTCCGTAAACACGCCGGTTCCTGCGTATTTCACGTGGTTTCTTCGTATAATTTCAAATGGAATCAGAGGAATCTTCCGATGTTTTCATACGATTTATAGCAGATGTACCATTGCCACGCGAAGTCTTTAAAAAAGCGCAGCACCTGACTGCTTTCAGGAGTTTTGCGTTTAAGCAAAGGAAGAAGCTCAGCTGACTGTTTTTTTTTTACAAAGTCGCACGCGAAACGCACAGAAACTGTAAACTTCTGGTTTGAGCTGGATTTCTATGGATATTATTGCATTATACATAGTTTGGTATGTTGATATTAGAACACACCACGCTTATCAATGTCTGTGAGTCTCAAGAATGTCAGCTTACGAAGCTCAACGTGTTTATGACCAATATTATCAGGTCTAGAATTAAGAGCAAGCAAAATTTTGACGCCAATATGCCCACTGCAAAATCGTCACATTCTCAAAGTATATTGGAGAGATCGAGATGACGCCGCCCGCCTTCACGCTACTCCGCACCAGAGGCGCGATAGAGATGGAAGGACACTTGGGCATGTACCCCCATCCATGGAAGTGTGGCGACTCTCTGACCGGGAAAAAGTACCGCGATAGGTTGCAATGCACTATGTCCCCCACCCGCTTAGCATATTTTTTAAGCAAAAGATGTCTCTATCAGAGGAATAGGTACGTCTTTAGAAGAAAAGAGCCTCCTGAAAGGAATAGATGCCCTTTTGATATGTACCGGTGCACCCATTCAACCTCTCCAGCTCAACAAATTGCCAGTCTAAGGTGCCCCCTCCCCCCTATGGACTTTGAGAGTTGTTCCTATCCGAGGAAAGGTGCCCCTCCAAACGATTCCAAACGCCCCTAACTACACACAGTTGTACGCGTTGATGAAAGAAGAGCATGGTCTGGGCGTGGCGTTGATATTTTGTAATTACTCTTGTAATTACTCTTTAAAGGTTTGGGAATATTTCTCTATTTGGCCCGTCTTGAGTCAATGACCAACGATCGTGGCCCGAAATTTGTTCAAGATATGCAAAGCAGATGTATATGAAGGTACCACAGTTTCGTGTCTCTGTGTCTACTCATTCGGCAGCTATCCCGGAAAAACCTGAGGACGTGGGGCGGGGCTCTCGAGAGAGCCTCACCCCGGGCCGGAGACAGTACTACATGAGCGTACTACCATAATTCCACTGCAAGCACAAGCAAAAGATAAACCTAATGGTTTTCTACATTTCCTAGAAAAAAACTAATTCGTACGATCTACGAATTGTATGACCTCTTCCGTGCTTCACGCTGTTAAATATGCCACATTTTACCTAAAACGACTCGTAATTCGGAGATAATCGTGTCATTTTGGTATCAAATGAGCCTCTGGCAAAATTACATGATTTTAAATGGGTAAAGGGAACTTCACTAAATGCATGGGCGATATTACCCCTTTGGCGGCCGTACCCCATACACCATATGTCATATGTCTTACAAAAACGGATATGGCAAAAACTGGTACTAATCAACGCATCAACGGCTGGAATACCTCGTGTAGTGTTCTAGAAAAAAAATCGAAAAGCTTAGCTGTTCGGACCAAAACCGGTTTCTCCTCTTTCTCCAAGTCATTACGTTCGCAGTAATTAAAAACATCCGGTAGAGTTCGCAAGCTAGAACCAGCAAGTCTTCCTCTAACTGAACCCGTTTAATTTCAAAGGCCATTATACACGTGCTTTCCACGACACTCCTCATTATATTTGACAAGACGTAGCCACTATTTTAGAAACTATATAGTAGGCAAATCGATATATTCTTAATACACTTTCTATCACCCTGTTTGCTGTCAATGTTACCACTCCACGACGATGCGCTATGAAAACACTCCTCTTCGTTTTGCTTCATTTATTTAATCTACGATCATGTTCCCCAGGCCCGACCAGAAGAAAATGGGAAAATTACTTGGAAAATCCAGAAGCCGAAATAGCTTTGCTATTCATCTTACCCTTAAGCACATGTAGACAGTCTTCCCTTGTAGTACGACCATTGCAGAAATTCTTTCCATTTTGGTTAATTTGGGGAAATCTATAGAAGTCAGATTGTCCTCGATTCGCCGATAGCTATTACCTGTATGACATGTCGACTCATATAGAACTGGAGACAAAAGCAGTCAGTCCCATATTGTTTTAGTCATTTAATATAATTTTTTATTTTCTCCTCTCCCTGACCTCTTCTTTACTGCTTCTGATGCCACTCGCTCGAATGGCACGCGTGATCACTTCTAGCTTCAAATCGAAACCGTAAACATTGTCCCGTATACGCTGTCGTTAGTATTATTTACTTTTAATCTCTGCACGCACACTGCAAATGAAAAGTCATCATTGAGAAGGGTATTGTTAAGTCACCATAATCCAGGTCCCTTTGCATATGTATACAGTATAATTCCAAAATTGAATTGGCTGTGATTGCTACACTATGACTTGTGTGGAGATTCACTCTCACGACTATTGCATTTAGACGCTGAAGCATCTGATTACCGACCAAATTCGACTATCAAAAAGGTGCATCACATTTTAAGTGAACTGATATTCGTGGACGTTTGGCGTGAAAAACATCCCAGAACTGCTAGGTATACCTGGCGGTGACGTAGCTCTTTTCAATTAGTTCAACAATCAAGAATTGCGTACTTGTTCAGCCATAGTTACTTGTTGCATCATGCATTACAACATATTGAAAGCCAGGTATTTGTGTCCGCTTTCCTGCTTAGACGGACATTTGTTCAATCTAATCTGAAGTTCAATTATTAAATTGTTTTTAGGTTAGGCTGACAAAATGGCCAGCCAAAAACAAACGTAGTGTATTTTGATGGGAAATGTTTAGATCCGAGATTAAACCGATCATCAGAGCATGCTAGCCGAAGTCATGCGTAGACTGACACGACTAATTACAAGATTCATGATCGGATGCCGGCACCACTGTGTAATCAACCTTCTCCGTGTATTTTTTTTATCGGATGTGACCATTTATTCACTCCATATGACAGCAACCTGAAAACATATTCGTTTTTCTTCTTCAAGCTGACATTATTGAATCGCGTGGTATTAGGCCGACCTACTTCAGCGAATATTTTCTATCGTGCAATTAACTCGTCAGTCCAGGCTAGGCCAAGGCCTATCGAGTCAGGTTGGACAATAACGTCAGCTACTGGGGTGTCGTTTACCTATATATATGACGCGTGTGACGATTGTGATCGATATCAGTTTTTCATCTGTACGCGCACCAATTGAACCAGTTACACTGCAGCATTTTTGTGACAATAGCCAAATAGCTTTTGCCAAAGCGCCCTCGAAAACCATCGATCAATCGGCGAGCTTGCTTCAGGCAAATTCACCGGTTGAAAATAATATAGGGCGCACGTGCTGCCACGCCAGCGAAGTTCCTGTGGGAAGGATTTGATTTGTGAATATCAATTCATCTGTGTTGCATAGAGTTGCGTTTCACGAAAGCTATTCTTTCCATTGTCACCACAATTCTGCACTGTAATTGGTGAACTTCGCGCGCGAACACATAAAACTTATATCGATCACAATCGCCATATACGTCATATATGTGGCTAAACGACACCCCAGCAGCTGATTGCTATTGCCCAGGATTGGGCTAGGCTTAGTCTGACATGAAGCAAGCTTGCCACAGGTGTGGATAATATTTTGCTGAAACAATCTACATAACTACGTGCTGATTTAGTACACTTCTTCGCTAGCCAGGATCCGGCAAAGGCGGCGGATTAATTCCACATTGGCGGGGGGGGGGGGGGGAGTGGTGATGGGGAAGCATCATTCAAAATCGTTCAAGACTTACCACACTTTTGGTTCGCTTAACTGTAACCCTCGCACGCTCAGGAGCGTATCTTTGTCGTTAAAGTTGATGAAACTGGATGAACAGATGCAGCTGCGCCTCCCACTTCATCCTGGGTGGGAGAGTTAAAGACAGATAATGTGGTGACCGTCACGTGTTGCAATAGGGTTATGATGGAGTTCAGTATTGAACTCATGCAGTGCGAAACTCCCAAAGTCCGAAAGCCCCGAAACCATCAGTCTATCTATCTCGGCCTAAAACTCAAAGACCTCAGAAGCTGAAAAAGATCATCCGAGGTACAGCTCGGCCCCGTATCATTTAATCCACCTTTAATCACTTTGGAAAGCAAACCTTGGTATGAACATTAGCTCAGCTGATTAGTTTCAGCAAGCGAGGAAGTATTGTCATTACACTAGAATCTGGTTTGCTTCCACCATGAATGAAGGATGTCTCATCCCATCAATAGTCCCAAACTTTATCGTCTTCAAATTGGAGTGGGTGTCTTGCAACAACCTAGTATGATGATAATTTTTGTTCAGGAATCTGAACAAAGTCCTTCGTTGTCAGCGCGACGTATTCCCGGGGTATTAAACGGTGGAACATTAACTTAGAGGTAATACATTAACCCTTCTCGTCATTCCGGCAAGATCCTCACACACCGTCACGGGGGAGGGGTGGGAGCTCATTATATTACCATCTAATTTCCAAACTATGCGTCGCACGAAACCGGAAGATGTGTCACCGGAAAGCGCTCTACGAATATGACTAGAAAGCAGCATTTTAACATCTCAAAGTATGACGTCAACAGGGGGTATCTGTGTTCCCGATTGACGTCAAGTTGTATGCTCTGGGGAGTTTGTTTGGTGTATTTTCAAAACAAAACTTGCTTGGAATCAGAAAAGGACGACGAAATGGACCGTGGTCCCAATATTTTCGCGCATTCAAAAATACAACTTTTTTATGTCCAAAACGTTGAGTTTTCGACTTTATTTACTTTGTTTGTGTCTAATTGATAGAACACACCGATAAACTTTGTTTTAAGTAAGATAAGCCCCATAGAAATTGCTTAACTTAGCAAGAATCTTCGATATATATCCCTAATAGCAAATATGCAAAACAAGTAAGTCATAAAAAACGCAAGATTCCAAAAATTCCTCTGGGGCACTTTGTTGCATCTCTAAAAGTAAGCAATCGCTGAAAGTTTCATTCATACATCTTCACCCGTTAAAGCGTGACGACTGGTTGAACATTTTTGAAGGTGACCTCACTTGACCTTAATTAACTCGAGACCGTGAACGACCTGACCTTAAAATTTTCACCAAGCATGTCAAATTGATGTAGGAACAGGTATGCCAATATTCGGCCCGCTGTTGCACGCTATTTTTTTTACTATTCGCGGAAAACCTAATGGGGGTGTAAAAAGATCCCCCGATACTGCGCGGGTTAAGATGCAAACCCAAATATGTTTTAAAACGTACTTCGCCTAAATATGTATGTAGGGCACCAGATGTTCTCACCCTCGGTTGCCTAGTTCTCTCACCCTCTAATGCCTAGTTACAAAGTGTGGCCCATACTAGCTGTCTTAACTCCTAACCTCCAAACCGTAGTCCTATCCCATCTCATTAGAATGGTAGAAATATGTCTAACCGAAGCGCCAATCCCTTTGCAAGAACATATTTTCCCGAACGCGTGTGCCGGCCGCCCGTCGCAAGCCGAGTCGGCTGGGGCCAAGTGGCGCGGACGCCTCACTCCAGCACCCTGCCGACCTTGCACCAAGTTGCAAACCTGGGTCTGCACAGCAACTTTCGGCTTGCTCACACTTTATCTGCACAGTACACACATACACTCCTGCTGGACACACACGGTCACATATACGATAGGGGACACGCGCGGCCACGCTACTGCTAGCGTTTCGTTTGCACCTAGCGGCGGAATTTCGAACTGGAAGCATGTCATTGGGTCGCATGGCGGTTGCCGCCGCAAGAGGCTAATTCTTGAAGATAATTGTCAAAAACAAAGAAAGTATGCTATCTCGAGATTTTGCCCCAGATGTGCTGGATACATTCATCATTTCTGTTGCAGGTGATACCACTTAGATTCCAGTATAACGGCCATTAGTATTCGTCAATTCCGTTCTAAAGTTGACATGTTCCCATATTTCCGTATAGCTTTAGCATGGGGAACGCCGGAAGCATTATGTGGTCGCATGTGAAATTGAATATTTTGATCAAACGATGGTACTAACTGAAAATGCCCCCCTCCCCCCTGTAACTTCCTCAGAATTTATCACTCGTTTCAATGAAGGTGTTCCTGATCAAGTGACACTGCCGCTATACATCGTCAAATTTGTTTCAAGATGAAATAGCATCGCAAGGACGTCTTTAAGTGAGGCAGTGTCAATTTGATGCAGATAATAAGGGCGCTGGTGTATAATAAAACTATTTTAACAACACTAATGCTTAAAAAAATCTTCAAATTTTCTTTTTTTTAATCTTCAAATCCTGCAATAGCCTTGAACAACACATTTACTGAATATTCACATCCAACACCAGTGCATGAGGCATTCCAGATTTGGTGCATGACAAACCAAGGGGAACAATATTCCACACTTGTGTTTGACATTATTAATAATTTATCTTATTAACACCACCTGTATGTGCAGTATTATTGTGCTTTAGGGTATTCACAAGACAGGTTTTGGACACATTTTACCTGCAGGAAGCAAATAAAGGGTTAGGCTCGCTTCAGTCACTTTTTTAGTTGCAAAAAATGTTTTTTTTGTTCCTCAAGTTCTTTTGTTCTTCAGAAGCAGCTTAGACTATGTTAAGTCAGAGTAGGTTTTTTAATTTGATAAGTTTTAGAATAAAAATTGTTTGCTTTTTTATCCATCTTTCAAGACTATTCTCTTACATTAGAAGTTAGGCTAGGTTAGTCTAGACTATGTGGCTTTTTCCTTTTACTTAACATTATTTGGTATGCTATATGACCCAACCCAAAGCTCCTTTTTTGGTGTTACTTTGTCTGCCAACTGAGAAACAAAAACTGCAGAGGAAATGAGTGGTAAGATCATGCAATTACCTTTCGAAATATGACATTGGGAAAAAATCCAAGAGTTACAAAATTACTTGAAAGGAAAAATATATATTTACAATAATCATACATACCATAGGTATTGTGACTTGCAATTTTTGAGTATTTATTCCTTGTGAATTAATTAGCAGGACCAATGAGCTATGGAGTTAAATGATAACATATACTCTTAAGTGTTATGAGGATGAATGATCAAAACCTGGTTGAAACATCTGAAGCCACTGCAACAAAGAATACCAAACAGTTCTTGATTTGTGTTTTCATTTGCTCAAATACCCCAGTTTTCAACTACATTTTACAGAATAAGTTTATATTTCAATTGAACACAAAATGACTTTGTAACACAGCAGATAGATCCTTTGTCCAAAGATGCATGACCATGTTTCACCAAATACATCCCAGTTCATGATTGCAGGCACCTACCTGTCAAACTGCATTGTCCCAGACCACTCATATGTTACTGTAAGACTCATACGTTGGTAAATTTGTGCATTATAGTAATTTTTCAATGCTTGGAATTTTTGCCAATGCAATGTTTGTTACAATGATTAAGATAATGTGACCACACATTTCCTGTGCAAATACTTACTATTCAGCTGACAAGCAAAATCATACCAAACTTGTGCTTTGATTCAGATAATATAACATAAAATGCATGTTAAAGTGAGCTATCATAACATAGCCTGAGAAAACCTAAATAACATACAACCTAACAAACCCAATAATGTAACCTAAGGTAACCTAACCAAGTTTAATCTCCCTTTTAGGAACATAAATTAAGAAAAATAAAAATATGATACCATTGTTTTTTTTTCAAGATTGTTCAAATTAATCAAACCTAACCCAGCCCAACAAAACCTAGCCTAACCTGCCCTTGAGATGAAAGATTCCTCCAAAATTGAGTTTATTTAACTTTAAAATATTCACAAGGGAAGTCTACCACTCTCTTTACCTCCATAACGCAAACAAACGTATGAGGTTTGATTAGGTTAAGTTTTCTAATTTGGAACATATGGATTTGTTTATTGAAATGTTTTCTTCTTCTTTAACAGGTTAGGCTAGGTTCTTAAATTGGAAAAAATGTTCAGAACAAAATTAATAAAAGGAAGCCTTGCCATTTATGGAAATACTTGATGTCTTGGAAATTATGTTTGCAGTGCAATTTTTATGAATGCGCTTAACATGATGTGACCACTTATTTCCTCCGCAAATGCATACTTTTCAGGCAGGATGTGAAATACAAGCCAGATAGGGGATGCTGAGTTCAGCAATATATCATATAAGATAATATTCAGCAAGTAACATTGAAAATACAGAAAAAAGTGTAACATAACCAAAAATAATTTAGCCTAATCTTTCATGCAAGAAAGGAATCTTTTTTTAAACATAAAATTTCTGAACAACTTTATTGGCAAACATTTTCAGTGTAAAAAACCTAACCTATCTAACCTAGCCTGAACAGTTTTTGAAGAAACCTGCATGCTTCATGGAAGTGAAATGTGTGTAAAACTTGTCATGGTTACCTTAAACTGCAATAATGCCATTTTGTTAATAGCATGTTTAATATGATTTGGGCTTTAGGGCACATAAACTGCATTCGTGATTAAGCTTTTAAGATGATTTCTTCTGACAAGAGGTTAGGCTGGGTTAGGTTAAGTTATGTTCCCTTTTCCTTCCTAATGTCACTATTCTTAGAATATTACCCAACTCAAAGCCCATTTATTGCCTGCCTCGTGAAATGTAAGCATTCATGGAAGAAATTATTGGTCATCCAAAAACAAATGAAAAAATTATCTGCAGAATTTTCCACAGAACAAACCTAATATACCAGAAGCTAACAAAACATATCCCTGTTTTCTTTATGGAGTTAAAATACGTGCAAGACATGTGCTGTGAATACCTTAAAGCACAGCAATACTGGAATTTTTGCCTTCTTGCAGCAAATTATTTCTATTAAATCTCACCATGGTGTGTAGGTATATTGCCACAATTTTGCCAAACAAAGGACAAGGTTGGGCACACCATTTGCATGTGGCATCCAAATCAAACAAATCTGAACACGGCTTCAGAACTTGAACATGTAGGTATCCAGACAGGGAATGCTTATCCAACAAACTTACATTCAAATACTGGGATTGTAGGATGAATGGTGCCTATCCCCAGATTGATAATAAGTATGGTCAATTTTGAAAGTTCAAACATTTCTGTAATGATTCTGAGATGTTGTCACTGATGAGTTGCACACTTTGATACTGATGAGATGTCATCAGTAGCAAAGGTGTAACTCATAAATGTTATTGTTTTAGACTGAAGTGGTCATACTTCCATATTACCTAGCCTACAGCAAAATGAATATGATGCCATCAAGCTTCATTCTGGGACGAAAACGTAAACAATCTGTCATGCGCCGATGATTGCGCCAAAAGCGCCACTATGCCCACCGAATCAAGAATATTTTCACAAGAAATTGCGCATGCGCAGAACGGATGTCCGCTTCTAACACTAGTATGTCCCCTACGGATGGTGAAAACTGTGGATGTCGAGAAAATTCGTCAGGGGACTGGTAAGCATTTGACAATGCTCCAGACGGAGTTTGAAAACCGAGGACGTCAAAAATGTTCTCGGTATTCACTTCACGTCCTCGGTTCCCAGGTGTGCAAACAGAAAATGGCCTCGGTATGCACGAAGTACAAGTGCACACACATACACACACACACACACACACACACACATATATATATATATATATATATATATATATATATATATATATATATATATATATATATATATATATATATATATATATATATATATATATATATATATATATATATCAATGCAAATGTAGAAGATGTGCGCGAGAAGGGAGAGAATAACCTATGATTTCATGAGGCACTGGAAGTAGTAAATGAGTCAGGATATTTACGTGCAACACGTAGGGAAGCAATGGAAACCAGGCTATCCAAGGACGAAGCAATGAAAGGGATGGAAAGCTTAGTCATTATCGCCGAATGGGATGACGTTTCACGAAATGGCTGACGGGAAATTATCACGTTCTACAGATGTAAAAGTCGAGTAGTCCGAAGAGAAGCACGTTTCACGTTTTCGGGGTCGTTCAGTGTGCTTACCCACGACAACCGGCCCGTTGTGAGCTCGAATAATATCGTGCCGCCACTGGATACCATCGAATTTGAAATATCGACTGCCCAGCATCAATGGAAGATACTTTAAGGAGAATGTCTCTGGAAAAATCTGATGTCACACATCACTTTATATTTTATGGTCCCACTATTGCTAAATGAAGTTGTCATAATTAATCCATTGAACTGTCACCTCTTGTTGGAAGATTATTTCTTGGGAGGCAAAATGCGTGTTTAAATGCCGTTTTTGAAGAAATCACAGAAAACCCTGTTGTAAACGCATTTAGCTTGATAGACGGCCACTCCCTCACGGAAGGAGATGAGTAGCATAGGGGTACAGTGCCCATCTAACAGAACCGAAAGGTTGCGGGTTCGAGTCCTTCGCCCGCATATCGCTACGATTCGCCCGCGACCCATCGACGTAAGAGATTGGCGACGCTACGTGACCCAACAGTCGACGAGTCATACAGCTAATCACCACCACACCATCACTGGAAAATTGTCGCTGAGACGCCACTATGTCAAGCAGTTAGCCTAAATTGAGTTTGAAAACCTCTCGGTTACCACAGAACCAGATGATAACTGCACATCAGCTAGTTCATCAATATTAGAAATGATTATGAGGAAGCCTTCAGACATTCCATACTAGGATGGCTACACGTGCGCTCAAGAGCTTCCGAGAGTCCCGCCAACTGGAAAGGTGGACGGACTCGGCCCAGCTCTGCCGTCTGTCGGCCCAGCTCTGCCGTCTGTCGGCCCAGCTCTGCCGTCTGTCGGCCCAGCTCTGCCGTCTGTCGGCCCAGCTCTGCCGTCTGTCGGCCCAGCTCTGCCGTCTGTCGGCCCAGCTCTGTCGTCTGTCGGCCCAGCTCTGCCGTCTGTCGGCCCAGCTCTGCCGTCTGTCGGCCCAGCTCTGCCGTCTGTCGGCCCAGCTCTGCCGTCTGTCGGCCCAGCTATGTCGTCTGTCGTCTGTCGGCCCAGCTCTGCTGTCTGTCGGCCCAGCTCTGCCGTCTGTCGGCCCAGCTATGTCGTCTGTCGGCCCAGCTCTGTCGTCTGTCGGCCCAGCTCTGCCGTCTGTCGGCCCAGCTCTGCCGTCTGTCGGCCCAGCTCTGTCGTCTGTCGGCCCAGCTCTGCCGTCTGTCGGCCCAGTTATGTCGTCTGTCGGCCCAGCTTGTCGTTGTCGGCCAGCTCTGCGTCTGTCGGAGCTCTGCGTCTGTCGGCCAGTTCTGCGTCTGTCGGCCCAGCTCTGCCGTCTGTCGGCCCAGCTCTGTCGTCTGTCCGCGCTTCTTGGAGGCGTCTGTCGGAGTTCTGCCGTCTGTCGGCCCAGCTCTGCCGTCTGTCGGCCCAGCTATGTCGTCTGTCGGCCCAGCTCTGCCGTCTGTCGGCCCAGCTCTGCCGTCTGTCGGCCCAGTTCTGCCATCTGTCGGCCCAGCTCTGTCGTCTGTCGGCCCAGCTCTGCCGTCTGTCGGCCCAGCTCTGCCGTCTGTCGGCCCAGCTCTGTCGTCTGTCGGCCCAGCTCTGCCGTCTGTCGGCCCAGCTATGTCGTCTGTCGGCCCAGCTATGTCGTCTGTCGGCCCAGCTCTGCCGTCTGTCGGCCCAGCTCTGCCGTCTGTCGGCCCAGCTCTGCCGTCGGTCGGCCCAGCTATGTCGTCTGTCGGCCCAGCTTTGTCGTCTGTCGGCCCAGCTCTGCCGTCTGTCGGCCCAGCTCTGCCGTCTGTCGGCCCAGCTCTGCCGTCTGTCGGCCCAGCTCTGCCGTCTGTCGGCCCAGCTCTGCCGTCTGTCGGCCCAGCTATGTCGTCTGTCGGCCCAGCTCTGTCGTCTGTCGGCCCAACCATGTCGTCTGTCGGCCCAGCTCTGCCGTCTGTCGGCCAGCTTGCCGTCTGTCGTCAGCTCTCTCTGTCCAGCTCTGCCGTCTGTCGGCCCAGCTCTGCCGTCTGTCGGCCCAGCTCTGTCGTCTGTCGGCCCAGCTCTGCCGTCTGTCGGCCCAGCTCTGCCGTCTGTCGGCCCAGCTCTGCCGTCTGTCGGCCCAGCTCTGCCGTCTGTCGGCCCAGCTCTGTCGTCTGTCGGCCCAGCTCTGCCGTCTGTCGGCCCAGCTCTGCCGTCTGTCGGCCCAGCTCTGCCGTCTGTCGGCCCAGCTATGTCGTCTGTCGGCCCAGCTCTGCCGTCTGTCGGCCCAGCTCTGCCGTCTGTCGGCCCAGCTCTTTTCTTTTTTTGTCTGTCGGCCCAGCTCTGCCGTCTGTCGGCCCAGCTTGCCGTCTGTCGGCCCAGCTTGTCTTGTCGGCCAGCTCTGCGTCTGTCGGCCAGCTTGCCGTCTGTCGGCCCGCTGCCGTCTGTCGGCCAGCTCTGCGTCTGTGGCCCAGCTTGCGTCTGTCGGCCAGCTGCGTCTGTCGGCCCAGCTCTGCCGTCTGTCGGCCCAGCTCTGCCGTCTGTCGGCCCAGCTCTGCCGTCTGTCGGCCCAGCTCTGCCGTCTGTCGGCCCAGCTCTGTCGTCTGTCGGCCCAGCTCTGCCGTCTGTCGGCCCAGCTCTGCCGTCTGTCGGCCCAGCTATGTGGTCTGTCGGCCCAGCTATGTCGTCTGTCGGCCCAGCTCTGCTGTCTGTCGGCCCAGCTCTGCCGTCTGTCGGGTCCATGAAGCTACGATTGTGTGTAGGGGAGACTTTTGGTTTCTGGTTTCAATTGACTCTGCAATTTTGAGTTCTGCCATGTCTTTACAAATCCGCAAGATTGTGATGCTGAGCGTTTTTGAGTCATGGTGTTTTCGGGGTGATTTATGGTGAAATGCTCTCCAAAAGGGGTGTTTCTCGTTTTGTCCTTTGCGTCTCTGATGTGTTCCATGAATCTGTCCATAACCATGCGTGTTATTTCCCCAATATAAGTTATGGGTGCTGTTTCTGAGGGGCAAAGCTCGCAACTAGTTTTGTATACCACATTTTGGTGTGACATCTATCTTTGAGAGCGGCCAGACAGCATTGGCACGCTCTAATGCCCGCAGGGCATGGTGGAGGGTAAGGGCAGATTTAGTCAATGTTTCCGAGTGTCTTGCCGCTTTTCCAGGCTACGCGCATTGAGAGTGTGGACCTAGCGATGGCTGTGGTTATCTTTTTGGCCAGAGAATCATCCATAAATGGTAAACTGATGTATGTGATGTCTGCGGATCTATGTGAGCTGGAAGCGTTTGTATCGTGGGTGTGTTGACTTGTCGCGCGACGTCTGCATTCAACGGCCAAATTTCCTTTCTCGACACACTTCTAACGGTCAACAGTAACCCTACCTATACAACAGAACTTTTAATTAAACCGATGGCAGCTCCTAATATTCTCCCATACAAATCAGTTCACCCTATCCAAACTAAAAATTTCGTTCTATATGCTCAATTCCCGAGAGCAATGCGTGTTGGTTTTGATAAGGCCACCCCCAAAAATAGGAATCGAAAAAAAATCAAAGGTCTTTTCTCAACCAATGGCTATCCTCATAGCATCATATAGACAACAAAATTTCGAGCATTGACACGCAATGCTAAATGCAGACGTCGCGCGACAAGTCAACACACCAACGACACAAACGCTTCCAGCTCATATAGATCCGCAGACACCACATACATCAGTTTACCATTTATCGATGATTCTCTGACCAAAAAGGTAACCACAGCCATCGCTAGGTCCACATTCTCAATGCGCGTTGCCTGGAAAAGCAGCAAGACACTTTCGGAAACATGACTAAATCTGCTCTCGACCCTCCACCATGTCCTGCGGGCACTAGAGCGTGCCAATGCTGTCTGGCCGGTCTCAAAGATAGATGTAACACCAAAAACGTGGTGTACATAGCTAAGTGTCAGCTTTGCACCTCAGGGACGGCACCCATAACTTATATTGGGGAAACAACACACATGGTTAGGAACAGATACATGGAACACATCAGAGACGCAAAGAACAAAACAAAAAACACCCTTTTGGAGTGCCTTCACCACAAATCACCCCAGAAACACCATCACTCCAAGAATGGTCAGCATCACAATCTTGCGGATTTGTAAAGACATGGCAGAACTCAAAATTGCAGAGTCAATTGAAATCAGGAACCAAAAGTCTCCCCTAAACACAGTGTTAGCTTCGTGGACACTCATAAAACCAGTTCCCTATACAGCATGACACTGTGCAGACGTCACCTGCACTCGCCGACTTATTCACTCCGTAATCACCCACCAGCACAATCACTCACCCCATCATTCATCCAGGAATTCACTTACCCACCCATGTACGCACTCACCCATGTACGCACTTACTCACTAACTCGCCACTCATTCATACACTCACTCACTCACGTGTTCACTCACTCACTTACACACTCGTTCATCCACACACGCGAACACTTCGAGAGCATTCACGCATCATGGATATATGTGTGTATAAAGATGCATAGGGTAGATGTATACAGAAGGTGCTTAGAGGAGCGACGACCACTTTTACTCTGCTAGAGTCGCATCACATGTGCTTGTTACAATGCCCATTGTTATGTTGGAATTTAAACATGGTCGATACTTTGACTTAGATGACGATTTCGTCAATATCGGTAGATGGCCTGATATATATAGCATGTGCGTAATATCCTGTGCGTAAAATGTCTCGGTGTATTTATTCTGCCTCCGAAGAAGAGTCATGCCCGAAATATATTAGACCTATTTATGATCCTATTTTACTTTAAATGAGCATTTGGTTACTTTTTATAATCGTCTTTATTTCGACAATGCTCAGCACAGCTCTCCGCAACATTATCAATTACGCTTGTAACACACATTCAGCGTTCTCGTAACAAACTCGATGAAAACGAAAACGAATATCCTTGAGCAATGCTAATCCAAGCGCCTGCAATGTTTTCTTTTTGCAAGCCCGAAACATGCACAATGAAAATCAAGCGTGTTCAGCATTTGTTCGTGGTTGAAAGACAAGTCGTACTCAGTCGGCCACGGCATTCACTAGCGGCTCTAAGGGGGCGGAGGAACGGGCGGTGTGCACGAGCGATGCCCCTACGAAGAGGCCAATTTCTGGCGGAAATTTTCAGTGAACTGAATTTTCTCGAAATGTAAAAATTATTTGACTACATCAATATTGTCCTTAGCGGACCCGACAACTATTAACTTTTCAAATCCCAAGTTTTTTTTTATCGCATACAAATATATATTGCTCCTCCCCAACCGGTGCTTCTGGCTACGCCCTGGCCTTGGGTACTCTGATCCTAAGCTCTCTTCTGTGCGCCTGAAGTTGAACTCCATCTGGAAGCTGAAGTTGGTGATGGCCAAATTCACAAGTCTACACGGAGGGTGCAAAGTTCTGCTGGACTGCAAGCCGCATACCAACCCTCTTACCCCACATAGTTAGGTCTTCTGCCGCGAATATATTTAAGGCAAGTTATATATCTAGGCACGGCGGCATACGTCTTTGCGCGGCAGGCAAGGCCGTGACGTCACTAACATTCACATCACCAACATAGATAGACCTGTAGTGGCGTCAGACCATGTTTGTTGGCGAATTGTAATGAAAACTCAGCTGATTAGCCGCAGCTCATAATTGGCTTTCACAATGTCATTGCAACGCCGACACACAGTGAATGTAGCCTATTCGGTACCCCGTGTTCAGTCCATGACGATATGCACCACAGTTACTGGCATTAGACAAAACCAACCATTTTTGCAAACCCATGAAACCACGATTTGTGGATTCGTAGCTTCCTTGAAGCTGTTGTACATACCTTCACATGTTCATAGATTCGTGGATCCCTTTGCGATACCGGGGCTAGTATGTGTGTGGCATTCCGGCATACCTGTAACGGCGGCCCTGAGTGTGGCAGTCCGGCATACCTGTCAGCAGCCCGGAGTGTGGCAGTCCGGGATACTTGTCACGGCAGCCTGCAGTGTGGCAGTCCGGCACACCTGTCACGGCAGCCCGGAGTGTGGCAGTCTGTCATACCTGTCACGGCAGCCCGTGGTGTGGCAGTCCGGCATACTTGCCACGGCAGCCCGGGGTGTGACAGTCCAGCATACCTGTCACGGTAGCCCGAACTGTGGCAGTCCGGCATACCTGTCACGACAGCCCGGGGTGTGGCAGTCCAGCATACCTGTCACGGCTGCCCGTGGTGTGGCAGTCCGGGATACCTGTCACAACAGCCCGGGGTGTGGCAGTTCGGCATATCTGTCACGGCAGCCCATGGTGTGGCAGTCCGGGATACCTGTCACGGCAGCCCGTGGTGTGGCAGTCCGGGATACCTGTCACAACAGCCCGGGGTGTGGCAGTTCGGCATATCTGTCACGGCAGCCCATGGTGTGGCAGTCCGGGATACCTGTCACGGCAGCCCGTGGTGTGGCAGCCGGTGAAACATGTGATGTCAGCGTCAACAGGGGACAAAGCAGACCTTGACCGTGGCGGCTTGGCCTACGCTACACCTGACGCAGGGCGAGACTCAGGTCAAGCAAAGAGGTCAGCCTCGGGCATGGCCAGACAAGGTCGTGTCATACAGAGGCGCAGTCAAGGTGGTGGTCGGGGGCTAGGGTCCCCCTTAGCACCAAAATGTACACTAGATGAAAAGATACATTTTGAGATTTCATCGGGCAAACCCTAAACTTCCGCGTAGGCTTCGCGCGTAGGAAGCTTTCTCCGTTTCGTTACATTTTTATTCGGATCCCCCACCCCCTTAGGAAAATCCTGGCTGCCACTAGTGCCGTGCATGACACATCCCACAGGTGGATCCAAGGGCTGGGCGGAACAGGGCGGAATGTGCCCATTCCATGGAGATGCAGCATCTTCATCGCCTCTGACTGGAAAGAGGGGCACCTCCAGGAAGATCGAGTGCATATCCATCGTAATTGTTGTCAGCCAAACGCGTCCCTCTGAGATGAAAAGGAGCCCCGGGTATGAAACATGCCTCAGCAAAATTTCCGAGTGCACCACTTCCACGCCTTGATTTTTCTCCAAAATTGGTGGCACCTCTCCAGGGAAACCGCGCCCTCTACGACGGGTGCCCCCTTGTCTTTGGGGACAAGTGCCATGGGACACGTACCGACTCCAGGTCAGCTCCGCCAGTGTGGAGCACGCACCGACTCCAGGTCACCTCCGCCGGTGTAGAGCACGCACCGACTCCAGGTCAGCTCCGCCGGTGTGGAGCACGCACCGACTCCAGGTCACCTCCGCCGGTGTGGAGCACGCACCGACTCCAGGTCAGCTCCGCCGGTGTGGGCACGCACCGACTCCAGGTCACCTCCGCCGGTGTGGGGCACGTACCGACTCCAGGTCACCTCCGCCGGTGTGGAGCACGTACCGACTCCAGGTCAGCTCCGCCGGTGTGGGGCACGCACCGACTCCAGGTCACCTCCGCCGGTGTGGAGCACGTACCGACTCCAGGTCACCTCCGCCGGTGTGGGGCACATACCGACTCCAGGTCAGCTCCGCCAGTGTGGAGCACGCACCGACTCCAGGTCACCTCCGCCGGTGTGGAGCACGCACCGACTCCAGGTCAGCTCCGCCGGTGTGGAGCACGCACCGACTCCAGGTCAGCTCCGCCGGTGTGGAGCACGCACCGACTCCAGGTCAGCTCCGCCGGTGTGGGGCACGTACCGACTCCAGGTCAGCTCCGCCGGTGTGGAGCACGCACCGACTCCAGGTCAGCTCCGCCGGTGTGGAGCACGTACCGACTCCAGGTCAGCTCCGCCGGTGTGGGGCACGTACCGACTCCAGGTCAGCTCTGCCGGTGTGGAGCACGTACCGACTCCAGGTCAGCTCCGCCGGTGTGGAGCACGCACCGACTCCAGGTCACCTCCGCCGGTGTGGAGCACGCACCGACTCCAGGTCAGCTCCGCTGACAGGGTCGGTGTGAAGCACGTACCGACTCCAGGTCACCTCCGCCGGTGTGGGGCACGCACCGACTCCAGGTCACCTCCGCCGGTGTGGGGTACGCACCGACTCCAGGTCAGCTCCGCCGGTGTGGAGCACGTACCGACTCCAGGTCAGCTCCGCCGGTGTGGGGTACGCACCGACTCCAGGTCAGCTCCGCCGGTGTGGAGCACGTCCCGACTCCAGGTCACCTCCGCCGGTGTGGAGCACGTACCGACTCCAGGTCACCTCCGCCGGTGTGGGGTACGTACCGACTCCAGGTCAGCTCCGCCGGTGTAGAGCACGCACCGACTCCAGGTCAGCTCCGCCGGTGTAGAGCACGTACCGACTCCAGGTCAGCTCCGCCGGTGTGGAGCACGCACCGACTCCAGGTCAGCTCCGCCAGTGTGGAGCACGTACCGACTCCAGGTCAGCTCCGCCGGTGTGGGGCACGCACCGACTCCAGGTCACCTCCGCCGGTGTAGAGCACGCACCGACTCAGGTCAGCTCCGCCAGTGTGGAGCACGACCGACTCAGGTCAGCTCCGTCGGTGTGGGGCAGCACCGACTCCCCCCGCCGGTGTAGAGCACGCACCGACTCAGGTCAGCTCCGCCGGTGTGGAGCAGTACCGACTCAGGTCAGCTCCGCCGGTGTGGGGCACGCACCGACTCCAGGTCACCTCCGCCGGTGTAGAGCACGCACCGACTCAGGTCAGCTCCGCCGGTGTGGAGTACGCACCGACTCCAGGTCAGCTCCGCCAGTGTGGAGCAGCACCGACCAGGTCACCCGCCGGTGTAGAGCACGCACCGACTCCAGGTCAGCTCCGCCGGTGTGGGGGCACACTGACTCCAGGTCAGCTCCGCCGGTGTGGAGCGCGCACCGACTCAGGTCAGCTCCGCCGGTGGGGCGGGTACCGACTCAGGTCAGCTCCGCCGACGAGGTCGGTGTGGAGCACGCACCGACTCCAGGTCAGCTCCGCCGGTGTGGAGCACGTACCGACTCCAGGTCAGCTCCGCCGGTGTGGGGCACGTACCGACTCCAGGTCAGCTCCGCCGGTGTGGAGCGCGTACCGACTCCAGGTCAGCTCCGCCGGTGTGGGGCACGCACCGACTCCAGGTCAGCTCCGCCGGTGTGGAGCACGTACCGACTCCAGGTCAGCTCCGCCGGTGTGGGGCACGCACCGACTCCAGGTCAGCTCCGCCGGTGTGGGGCATGTACCAACTCCAGGTCAGCTCCGCAGACAGGGTCGGTGTGGAGCACGTACCGACTCCAGGTCAGCTCCGCCGGTGTGGAGCGCGTACCGACTCCAGGTCAGCTCCGCCGGTGTGGGCCACCACCAGGTAGCAGTAACAAGTGGACTCAGGTAGCTCGCCGGTGTAGGGCACGTACCGACCCAGGTCAGCCCCAGAGGTCGGTGTGGGCGCGCACCGACTCAGTCCCCCGGGGGTGGGGAAAAAAACCCCCCGGGTACCTCCCCCGAAGAGGGGGGGGGGGGGGGCGCCCGAGTCTTGTTTAGCTCCGCCGGTGTGGAGCGCGTACCGACTCCAGGTCAGCTCCGCCGGTGTGGGGCACGTACCAACTCTAGGTCAGCTCCGCCGACGAGGTCGGTGTGGAGCGCGCACCGAGTCTAGTTCAGCTCCGCCGACGGAGCTCAAATTCTGGCCTGCCCTGGGCTGGGTGTGCTTGTGTAGGTTTATCGGCGGAACTCCCAGCATATTTACGGGCTCAATTCACCGCCCTCGACAGTTTCCTCCCTAACCGGCCTATTGGCGTACACGAGATTGAATGGAACTTGAGCCCACTTGAACCGCCCCCAATCATTTTGACAAATGTACAAGCCGTAAACGTAAATGGTACTTAGAACGTAAAGCAAACGTAGGACAAATTTGCATGCCACCTACACTTATAGTACGCACAAGGTTGAATCGTAACTTCCAGCTAGCTCAATGTTCGGCTGATTAGGTACACATTATGATTGCATTTATGACTGCATTCAAGCAGCCATAAGCCAGCTGATGGAGCATAGATGGTCAATTCCACAATGTCGCAGGACTTCTTCTTCTATGAGTACGAACCGGGACTGTGGGACATGTGACTTTATTGTAAATCTGGTTCCAGGCGATCAAGTCAAATATTAGTAGATGTGACAATGGGATGTATTTGTTCAGACAATCATCCTCTTGGAGCAAGTGGGAGAAGCCTTTCATGCAATTGGGTTGACAAAAGCAGCGGTATGAAAAGACCTGCGCAAAATAATGTTTTCATTGTCCAGACAGGCATCACTAGATGCGAGGGACGCAAGCACGCCATCTCAAGCTTGCTGAAATTCAGCATTGTGTCCTTGCGAACGGTTCACGTAGAAACACTTCACCCTCTTTCGCCCCTTTCCACTATCGAATTGCATGATGGGCCACCTGATTATACACAAGGAGAGCAAGCATTGGGTAAGTTGCATTTTATTATCTGCACTGTGCAACATCTCCTCACTTTTGCCGTACACAGATAGTACCCCGTGGAGGATCCAGACGCATGCTCAGTATGTAGCGGATCTATTTTTAGATTCCACTACGCAGGCTCCATTCTTCTCTCTCTCCTATCTCCTATCCGCTCCTATCTTCCCCTACAGTGCCGAGTTCCAAATAACGTCAGATGGTATTTCATGAAGCTTAATGTCTTAGGCTTAACATTCGCCGTGGAGGGCCTCTGAAAATTACGCGCACTGAAGGGCGGGGGGAGGGCGGATCCCGCCCACCATAAGATCTCGTCTCCTATTATAGCTGGAGTAACGAAATTCGCAGGGTGGATGGGTACGGTAATGAACTCTATATTGTGCAAATATCATGACCTTAGGTAAACATTTTCAAGGTCAAATGAGGTCACATATGTCAAAATGTTCGTTTTGCGTGGCTTGGCTTGTCATTGTTATGGATCGCTATGATTGTGTTTAAATGCTCCAAAATGGGCATCAATGATGTTTTAGACATTACTAATGATGCAATACAGATGCTAGACCCGACATTTTACCTCAGGTCACCTATAAAGCAGCACTATATCAGGTCAGTTGCCTGTTCCAGTTACCGGAACCGGGCCGCCCGCCCGACTGCTCCGTCGGGCAGCTCCGGCGCAATCGGCTTTGCGAAGAAAGGAGTGAATACATGAAAAGGGCCACGCATCGGCACGTGATATAGAGGAGCCCCAGTAACCTCAGAAAAAGAAACACAATGAATGCCCCTGTCTACCTGTCACGTGCTTCAATGCAACGCTACTTGATCAATGCCCACCGTTTCGGTGGAGCGCCTTTCTCAATAGGAAACGCCAATGGCGGTAACAGCCAGATCGCAATCCTGATTCTTGGCTCGGGATTTACGATCCGGCAACGATCGTACTAAAAGATACGATCAACGGCAAATGGGCGATCAAAACAAACAATCTTGATAGACCATTTGCCATTGAGAAAGGTGCTACACCGAAATCTTCCGCATTCTTCAAGTAACGCAGTGGTTTCCGTGGCTTCAATGGCCATGGGGCCATCAGCTTTTACGACGTCATTTAACCTGATAATTCCTGCGTTTTCACCGCGGCAGAATACAAAGCCTCTGGGCGTCCTGTCAAAGCGTCGGTACGGTCGTTGTGGATGCAGTTCACTTTGGTATGCGATACATTATAGGTTTTCCGGGTGTTTAGCTTCTCAGGAATAATGGGTTTTTGCTGTCATTGGCAGTTACGTGTTGCTCTACGTATGGGTGTAACCATTGAGGGGCAGGGGGACATGTCCCCCCCCCCATTTCTTAAAGTGGCAATTGTCCCCCTCAATTCCTTTCGTGCCCCCCCCCCCCCCCAAGCCTCAGATGAGTATGATCGCCGCAAAATAATACTTATTCATTCATAAAGTGAAACTATCTCTGCAATAGAGTCAACAAAAATACTAGAAGCCAATCTAGCTAATCAACGGGCTTCACGGGCTATCTGTCGTCCCAAAATATCCGAGAGGTAAATTAGCAAACATCAGATATTTCTGCTTCCAGGCCATTCTTGAATAGCATGAACCTTGACCACCTTGTGTTTCGATTGAGTGGAAAATTGTGCTTTGTGAGGCAACAAATTTTCATTATCGAAAGGATACGTCCTTGGTTGCATTCCCCTGCGCATATATCGATATATCTTGAACAAACGACCATGGAGACCATGGAGATGGAGTCATGGGAAACCTTAAGCACGTGCGTCAAGTTAACGTCGTATTCGTATTCGTATTCAGCGACGAGTTTGCCAGAGGGGTATTTGTATTGGCATTGGCATTCAGCGACGGGTTTATGATCGTTTGAATCAATTACCACAAATGCTTCTGCTTGTACTGAACACGCTCGAAGCAACTACATAGGTCTCACATAACCACCTTAACGGTCAAGGTCCAACGCAAACCGGTTTATTCGGTTGCGTCCCATTTTTTTGCGATTTCACCCAAACCTGCCCCAATCTGATATCAAGCGATAGCCTATGATGAACCATCTTGTAATATTTCAAACCGGTACATGTCAAGGTCAAACTTCAAGGTCAAAGGTTAGCTTGGTTTATTAGATGGTGATATTGAAGCGATATCGACCGAACGCGAGGTTCGGTTGCTATCGCTTCAATTTCCAGCAACTGGGCGTCGTTCGACGTGGCTTGTTATGCGGTGTCAGAAAGCTAAGTAATCGAATTATTTTTAAAGGGCAAAGGTCAAGCTGATACTTAGGTCGCCTCGACTTTTTTCTGTTTTTTTTATCGCCCAAACCTATCAAAATCTGGTATCAAGCGATAGCCAGTGGTGAACACTCGAGTAGCATTTCAAACCGGGATATGTCAAGGTCAAAGGTTTGATTGAGTTCTTCGATGACCTCGCGTTTCGTCGCTATGGCTTCATTTTGCAGAAAATGGATGTCATTCGACGTCGCTTGTTGCGCGGTATCAGAAAGTTGATTATTCGCAATAATCTTCACGGGTTAAAATTCAAGCTGACCACTTCGGTCGCCTCGCATTTTTTTTTGTTGGGGGTGGGGGTGGGGGGGGGTCGCCAAAGCCCACCCAGATCCACTATCAAGCGATAGCCTATGGTGAACCTTCGAATAACATTTTGAAACCGGGATATGTCAAGGTCAAACCTCAAGGTCAAAGGCTAATTTGAATTTTTCGAAGTCCTCGCGACTCGTCTCTATGGTTCAATTTGCACCAAGTGGATGGCATTCGACGTGGCTTGTGCCGTATTATAATGTTAGGAAATTGAACTAATTTCAAAGGTCAAAGGTCAAGCCGATTTCTTCGGTCGCCCAGTATTTTTTTTTATTCGCCCTAATCTACCGACATCTGGTATCAAGCAGTGGTGAACCTCGTGTAACTTTCAAACCGGGACATGTCAATATCAAACCACAAGATCGAAGTTTAGCTTAGATTGCTCGAAGTTCTCGCGCTTCGTCGCTATGTCTTCAATTTTCATCACGTGTGTGTCATTCGACGTGCCGTGAGGTACTCTAGCAAAACGTTCAGCAATCACATTAATTTGCAAAGTCAAAGGTCGAGCTTATTTCTTCGGTTGCCACGCACTTCTTCGTTTTCTCACAAAGCTACCCATGTCTGGTGTCAAGAGATAGCCCGTGGGCAACCCTTGAGTAACATTTTAACCCGGGACATGTCAGGTCAAGCCTCAAGGTCAAAGGTTAGTTTTAATTCTTCAAAATCCTCGCGTTTCGTCGCTATGGCTTCAATTTGCATTATCTGGGTGTCATTCGACGTGGCTTGCCGTACGTTATCAGAATGTTGAGATATCGAAATAATTTCGAAGGCGTCGAAGGTCTGGTGTGTGTACAATGATTGAGTGTAATAGGAATAGGAGGATCAAATCTCTTTTTGCTTGCAGCCGTTGTGATAGCAGGCACTCATATCCTATATGACTAGGAGCTCACCGAAGAAATCCGTCATAACCTGTTCAGACGGCGCTATCATCGCTGGTTTTAAATTTACACTGCCACATTGATGATCCGGACATGTGAAATATATAATTTGTTTTCTCTCAAATTGTCTGCTTGCCTCTTAATGGTTCAACGGCAGTTGTGAAAGTTGCAAAAGAAACCACATGTGAATGCGCACGATTTTATAACCAGCCGGAGTTCATATCGCGAGAGAGCGATGTTGTAATCAGAGGTGGCTCCAGGAATTGTCACGGGGGGCTCTTGTCTGGAGGGGCGCCATTTCTTTGGAGCGGCGCCACTGCGAAAGCACCTGGAGGGGCCCCTCTGACTGAAAGATTCGAGGGGCGGGTTGCACTCAATCCTTCCCAAAGGGGCGCCTTTCCTTCCAAGAGGGTGCCTTATTCCTTCATATGGGCGCCTTTGGCTGAAAAATTCTAGCGGGTGCACTGGAACCTTTTCAGAGGGGCACCTTTTCCCGACCGGAGGGACGCCACTTTCCATGTGGGTGGCACATGTCTTCAGTGCCATATCCTCTATCTTTCCTGGGTGTGGTTGGGTTGGGGTAAGGCCTCTATCTACTCCTCTATCCTGTCCAAACTTACCGCGTCCCTGGTTTGTCCCCCCAATTTCGAAACTGTGTCTACATCCATGGCTCTACGCATTGTTGGTTTCTACATACTCTGTAGTTACGTGCATTTAATCTTTTTTAAACAAGCGTGGCATTTCGTATTTTACTTACTACTTATTACACTTCTTGCGTAATTTCTGAAAGATGCAAAAGCGAGAGCGAGTGGGTGCACCGGTGTGCCAGTAAGGACCGGATTAACTTGAAAACTGCGCGCTTTTGTTCCAATCATTCTGAGGAAGGCGACATGACCCATAATGCCTCGTGAAGCGCTCCAATGCGTTTCAAGGCCAGGCTGTGCCTGCACGAGAACGCTATTCCATCCATGGACATCGAATCAAGGTAATCTATTGACCAATCAAGGTATTCTATTGACCAATCAAGGTAATCTATTGACCAATCAAGGTAATCTATTGACCAATCAAGGTAATCTATTGACCAATCAAGGTAATCTATTGACCAATCAAGGTAATCTATTGACCAATCAAGGTAATCTATTGACCAATCAAGGTAATCTATTGACCAATCAAGGTAATCTATTGACCAATCAAGGTAATCTATTGATTTTAAACAACTCAAATTCCGTGATTTGCTCTGAGAACTGGGCTCGGGCTATTTGTAGCAATGCTCAACATTGTACATGGGTGATAGGCTAACTAGCATTTCACCACCCGTATTTTCTTTGCATACCTAGGCATGCAGAGTCACAGATAGGTAGGTAGGTATTATGGTAAATCTATACCTTAGGGGCCGAACTCGTAATTGAACTGCAGTGGGTTATGGTATGACTTCTGCTGGTATGGGATCCTCCACATCAGCTAGTTTCAAATGTCTTCACATTAAATTATTTCATGAGGTAGATGGATATTATATTATATTATGTTATATTATATGTGTGTGTGTGTATATATATATATATATATATATATATATATATATATATATATATATATATATATATATATATATATATTATAGATGCATGGATATTATGAAGTCATTTTACTGAATTCAGTGCTTGCCCAGGATACGATATAAGACATATTTGTTCTGCCTCAATCATCAAGTCGATCAGCACTGCTTTTGCTCAGAGATCTTTGGTTCCATTCTTGGATGTAACAAAGTTAAATGGAATGCCAGCTGGTTTATCACCAATAAGGTACAGTCGGTGGTCTTGAGGTTATGCCGGATATGACACAAAGTAATGAGAGAGTCTGTCTACCAGACTGTACGATGCGAACTTGCATGCTGCCGACTGACTTCCCAATGGGATGGATTCCTACACTTTCATACCAACTCATATATTGGGTAAATTTGTGCTTTAAGGTAATTATTTCGATTGCTTGTCCGAAATTTTCAAAAGCATCATTTATGAACCTAATAATGATGATATGACCACTCGTTTCCTCTGCAAATGCATACTTGTTATCTGGCAATAAAAATATCACCAAAAAATAAGTATTTTGTCGATTTATATAGAAGAAATTAGATAGGTATTTATATAGAAAAAGCCCCTCAGCAGAAATCAGGAAAAGTGTATGAACTGGACTTGTGGAAGCTTACCTAACAACTTCTTCCAATATCATGCCTTTGGGAAATTATATATCAGCAAATATTCACTATATAAAATAATGGTATTGAAATACAAGCCCTGAGCACAAATTGAACAACAAATGTATGGACTGGTCTTGTTGAAGCTTACCTAGCAACTTTTTATCCACCACTTCTGTTAAAAGTCACATGTAAGCAAGACGCTCACTATTTCAAATCACACCACTTAGCATTGGCACAGTGGATGATGCAGACTCCTTTGGGGACATAATGATCATGATCAACATCAGTGGGCTTTAGGCAATCCAACATCAGTGTGCTTTAGCCAATCGAACATCAGTGGGCTTTAGGCAATCCAGCATCATTAGGTGTTAAGCATTCCAACATTAATGGGGTTTCGGGATACGAATATCAGTAGGCTCTAAGCGATGAAACATCAGTAGGTTAGGTTAGGTTAAGCCTTTTTATGTTGCTTTTTTACATTATTATTCATTATGTAATAATTCACCCAAACCCTATATTCCATCTCATACTTCTTCCATATTTTGTTCAGGAGAGAGGGAATATAATGAATCTGCATTGTTAATGTTATTTTCTAGTTTTCTTCAATGCTATTTGAATGAATTTGACGCTTTGTTCTTGGTGAAGTGACTACTTATTGAGATACAAGTACTTCGACTTGAGCTGCTTAAGTCTTGAAGAGTTGCATTTCCCCCCCCCCCAAAAAAAAAATGTACATCAAGTTCATTCAAATCACATCAGAAAGCGCGAGCAAAACATATTTGGGACCGAAAATTGGCCTAGTAGCTTCTTTTATGTATTTACCAAAATGGCTTTCAGTTCGGTAATATAGCATACAAATATTGCTTAGGAAATGCACCACAACCTAGCTTAGCCTCTCTTTTTAGAAAACTCCTCAGTTCCTAAATGGGAAAAGTGCAAGCCATGTTTTCTTCAAAATTTCCCAACTGGAAAAAGAAGAGCTAACCAGGCCTATCCCACTTTTGAAGAAGACGATTTAAAAAGAAGGCATGGACATAAATGTAAGACTATTTTTTCTCAAAATCGTTCAAAGTCTAAAATAACCTAACGTAACCGAGTCTGACCTCTTTGTTTGCTTTGTGCAGGTACGATCTGTGCAAAACTGGTCTCTTGAATATATTGGAGCACAGTAATACCATATATGGTCCACCGTCTCGGGTGTCGCTGCGACATATTGCATTGTGATGTTGCCTGCACGTCATATAATGTTTGCTGTAGATAGTGTCTAGGCACCCTTAGGATGTTTTTATATTAATTGTGTTAGTACTATGGTCACACAACCAAAACTTGTGAATGATCTGTGATTTCACTGAATTGTTTGTAAGTAGAACGAGAATCAGATCTGAACTGACGCCAATGAAACAGTTTTAAATATCCTGATGTGTACTTGTGCTACGTACGTTCTTATTGAACTGAACACCAACAAACCAGTTTTGACTACCCTTATGTGCACTTCAGAGCAATGGTCATATATTTCAGGTTCAGGATTTGGACCAGCTGGATGCCGCCAAGGAGGAAGTGGATGTTCATCGGGCCTACCAAGCCTCAGCCCTCCTACCTCCTGCACCGCTCAACCTGGAAGATCTCGCTGGCGAGTAGACCTTTCCCCATCCTGATCCGTTGGCTTCGTCACCAAGATGGAGACCGCTGCCCAGCGGCGCAGCCAGATGCAGCTGCGCCAGCACCGACGGAGCTGCATGTAAGGCTCCATAACTCTGCTAGTCTGGGGGTTCTTTCTCACTTAATATTCGTATTACTCTCATTTTTTGCGAACGTGTTTGGTGCGCGCGTCTGTTCGTTTGTCATCACACTAAACGTTAGCTTCGATCGTGAGGGCGACGGGCTTGAGCACGAAATGCACCGTTCGAAAGGTCCCCGGGCGACCACGACAATGTCGGGATATTTCTCGCGACGCAACACATGATCTGCACGTTTGGCGTGATATAGTGTTTTTGCTAGAATGCTTGGTGGGCATGCATGGTGCATGCGCATGCGTGAAAATATAGGCATGTGGAAAATCTAGGCAAAATAATGTAGCAGGTGACTAACTACAAACAGCCTTGTAAATAGTTGTGAAGTGTGAAATTGGTATGGCTGTGACCTTTTCTGGGAGTGAACCAAGTCGTGCCATTAACCTGGATAATGGCCTAGATGGTCGGGCCGGTTCCGGCTGTCAGTGCTGTAACTGTGACACCGCCTGTTGCCGAGTCGGTAGCCACCACCGACCGCTGGGTGGTCGAGACATGGCCGCTGGCATTGTGCATTTCCCCGAGTTGTCCGGGTGGCCATGTGTCTTCTCTGCCTGTTCAGATGATGTGATGTTCCAGACATGCATTTGGCGCCCGTCTTCAAACCGCACCTTCGTAATGACGCTGACCGCGCGATATGTGTGGGATGTCCCAGTGGGATTGTGTGTTTCTCGAGTCCTCAATAGATGCTATAACTGGCAGTGGCATGCGTGATGGGTAATTGTGCAAGGAATTACTTTGTTGGCTATTCTCCGAAGGTGTCTTCGCCTTTTTGGATTCCACTGGTCTGATGATAGTGGTGACTTGTTTGCATAGCCGAAAATTCAGTCGGAATAGGTAACCAGGCAATGGTAGTCAGGCAGAGATGAAAGATAAACAGGGCACTCAAATTCCCAGTACAACTATTTACGTGTTCTTCATACTCAAGCTGCAAAAGCGTGACCGAGGATGATCTTGCATAGTCCTGAGCCCTGATATCGATGTCTTTGTTATAGCTTATGTCTATAATCTTTATATATCGTTTAATTTTAAACAGCGTTTAATACAAATTTATAACATTTAAAATTGGCCCTGTTTGACCTGTGCTCATCTTGAGATGTCGTGGTGACTTCGGGCAGGGTTTGATATTACATAACGATTACGGGCCATGGACAATAGCTACGAACAAATAGGTACCTACGTTTATTTAGATCATAGGATGAACTATGTATTTTTGCGGGGCATCTGTCCTCCTTGCCTCCCATCTTAACAGGTCAATCAATGGGCGTCGCAGGCAACATTGGCCTCAAGGGGCTCATGCTCTCCGAAATGTCACCCACTTTTCGCTTAATATATATACTTTGGCGTTGTGCTGACATATAAAACCAAGTTTTGGCCACCTTCGAAGTACATTGTCATGACTTGATTCTTCCCGAAATAAACTTCTGCATGAGCTCCTCCATGGTACACATCTACCTTTAAAAAACGCCTACTCTCACACCATGATATTCCGAAAATTCCACCCTTTATTTAGATATTTGCACTGATCCCACAGTCCACGCGTCATCCTTGCAAGTGAAACATTGGCTGACATGGTGCCCTTAGGTGACGTGCGAGGCCACCAGTTACCCAGAGACAACATGGGGTATTCAATGTGAAGAAAAAGGGCCAATCTATACACGTTCGGTCAGAAACATGATCCATTGCCATAGTGGAACTTTGCGTACTTTTCTGGGGAAGCTGCACCCCTCCCCCTCACTTTGCCAGAATTTGGAGTTAGGTGTATGGCGTTGCGTGGCCATTATCGGCCTTAACATCCTTCCAACAATTTTGTGATAGAGGTCCTTTCGCTCGGGGTATAGCCAGGATTTTCATAGGGGGGGGGGGGGGCGGCGACCCCAAAAATGCCACTGGAACAAGGACGCTTTGGCGGGCTTCGCGCGCCGAACATTTATCATTTGGGGCGGTTCATATCCCAACATTTCTTTTTTGATCTAGCGTACTTTTACGCCATGGGGGCAGCGGGCCCGACCGCCCCCCCACCTTCTTGGCTGCGCCTCTGCCTTTCAGATACTACATTATATTATGTATTATTGGAACGTGCCAAGTTGGATAGTCTACGTAATCTAGCTTACCCCCAATAATTCCACTGATTGGCTGAGAGGAACAGCGTATTGAAGGCTTTATATTTTCCGAACGGAACGACTCATTCTATGTTGTTTTCCTCTTTTTATATTCCCCGCGCCGCCCCTGGGAGAAGCCAATAGTTTCTGAAAAGAACCGACGATAGAAGAAAGATGATGTTTGATTCTTGCAATGTTGCAATAGAACTCCACTTTGAGAATAACTGTACGCAGGCGATAAGGTGTGGCAGTATGGCGGTAACAACCTTTCTTGCAAGGTTGTTCTAGCTTGTATTATATATTATATACTTATGTAGGCAATATATAAAAGTTGGGCCAGCTAAGGTGCCACTGCCCACTATCTATTCTGGAAGAATCACAATCTCCATATTCGGATACTTGCGTTGATCGTTTTGAAAGATATTGGAGTCAAAATTACAAAAGAACACATGTTAAAACAGATGGATTGTCGTCAAAGGTAGCTAAACTGTGCAACATAATTACAAATTGACAGGTCATTTACTAATGACATAACTACACAACCATTATCATGCGACAGACAATATTTTAATGCACATAAAACGGAGTGGACGTCTGACAAAAACCTGCATCAGAATATCATGAAGTTGAAACGATAACTTCGACTGAATTTGTCCAATTGTCAATGTACAAAAGAGCTGAATTATGTCACATGATTGCAATTTGTCCAGCTAAGTACTAGGGTCACTAATGCAAAACATTACCACGTGATAGGCAGATCAATCATCATCAAGGTAACAAGAGAAATGATCGAGCAACAGATTTCACTTAATTCCCTATGTCGGATGGCACTCTCAAATACTGTCGATCGGCACTCGTGAGCGATTCGTGCCGTGACAGTGGCATCTGGCTCTATGTAATCCGGTCGATGCTCCCGGATTTGTGCAATATATAGACGACGGAGCGTCGGGTTCGTGACCACGTAGTGCAGTGGATGCCAAGACATCCACAGATACATGGAAATCACAAACTCGCAAACCATAGCTTAAAAATCAAGGCGTAAAGCTCAGCCGAATACTGAGACCATGATGATGCAATGCCGACGGGAAAACCGGGCAGAGGTTTGCACTGACCGGCCAAGCATCTCCATAGTACACAGAAGTAACGCCACCACCGTCGCAACAGTAATGCAGACCGACAAGCGGCGCCATATGAAGACGGGGATGCTGTGGCCGGCCGTCAGTGGTCGTGGCGACCTGCTGGTGTCAACACCTCACTGCTCATGATGCCGTCCTGGTCGCGCCCGGGGGCGAAGTTGCGCCTGCTAGTGACGCTGTGTGTGATCCTGCAGTGCGGTGGCGCCAGCAAGACCTCCGAACACGCAAGCACCATTGCGCACCTGACGTCCATCGACGGCGCCACGCCGCACCAGCGACTTCCACCTGGTGCAGCTCCGCCAGAATTGGCGGCCCGGCACAGTGGGGCTTCGGCACCTTCCACCCCGAGCTCTGGTGAGGCCTGAAGCACCTCTGGACCATGACGCCACTGCTGGTCCGGCGCTATAAGCTGCGAGTCGACATGGAGGACTTCGAGAGCAGCCGACGGCAGGCGCTCCACCAGGCGTTCACCATCTCTCCGGGGGCGGACAATGTAACAAAGTTGGTTTTTGGGTCGTCCTAATTCCATAAATTCAGCCCCCTCCCCACAGTTCGACTGGCGCGACAAGTTTCCGGCACCTACCTGGTGCCAGCTTGTCTGCTTGCCTACGTAAGCAAGCCACCGCTCCGATCGAGGCCGGTCAGTGGACATTGCCCTGTCCCCCTCCCCATTTCGGGCCCCGGCCGCCGCAGATGTGACCTCGTTACCGTGCAGCCGATACCAAACCCCTCCCCTATCCGACCGGCGCGCCCCGTCGCCACTGCAACCTCGGTACCCCGGCGCCCCGCCGCCGTCGTTAGATGTTAGATGCCAGCTGTCATGCGGTGATGTGACCGAGTGTCGCTATTGTGTCAGGCGCTGTGTCGCCAGACCAGAGGCTGCAGTACCGCGCCTCTGCCCGTCAGCCGATTGTTGTGGATCACCAGTGTGCGGTGATTTGCTGAGACAGCTCACGTGTCCGGCGCGAGGCTGCCGAAGGTGCACTCTCAGCACCGGTTCCCACGCGGGGCTACCGAGATGCTGAGACATCAGAGATGTCTGATGTCTCTGAGATAGAGACAGCGCGCCCGCCTGCAGTAGTCCGCTATTGCTCTCGACCCGGGACCGACGCCCTGGCCATGCAGCGCAGTAGTGACGTGGATTGATCACGTGACCAGTGACGTACAATGAGTTACCTCGGACTGTGCCGCGAGGGCACTCAGCCTCTACCGAGCTACCGATACTACCAAGCGCTCGTCGCGAGCAGACGTCACCGCTGGCGCGACTGGCCGAGCCGGGCTGGCCAGCCGTCGCCCCACATTTAAGGTACCGAGGGACGTCTCTGCCTGAGAGTCGCTGCGTCTGTTGAGATGTAATTATCTGATAGAAAGTGGTTGCACCTGTCTATCAAGATGCAGTTATATTTTTAACGCCTATATCACGCTGCGCCATTAATGTCTGATATTCGTGGCCATTTGTCTGTTGACTAATTTGCACAATATAGAAGTGCTGGCTTTGGAGGTGCGTGTCAAGATGTGCAGATCAGAGCTCGGAGGTGGAAGCTCAGAGCCATGGAATGAATACTCCCGGGGTCTTAATATCGTCCAACGCTGTGGTCAAACCCTAGACTATACACGAGCCAGAGAAGTGTTGCCCCACCAGAGAGGGGGTGAAAAAGACTTTTCTACAACAACTACCGGCTGACGGTGGCCAAGTACTCGGGCGATGCCGGCGACAGCCTCTGTAGACACTCTGGTCGTCCGCTCTCCACCAAGAACAGGAACAAAGACGCCTACACCAAGAGTTGTGCGGTACAGTTTTCGGGGTTCCTGGTGGTACAGTGGCTGTCACACGTCGAACCTTAATGGCCTGTATCCGGAAGAAAACCACACCAGCGCCGGACAAGGATCGATTTGAAAGATTGGGAGGGCGATTATCTCAAGCATATTGCAATAAAAATTAGACCAGTATCTAAGACTGAGTGGCTTTTAATGACACAGGCATCATTGTGATGCACGGTGTGCGACGCGATCTTCGTCTTCGTGGAACAATTGGTGTCTGGTATGGCATGTACCCACAATTAAAAAACCTTTAGTGTGCCCTATCAAGGATACCATTCGACGAATAAAAAAGAACAAGTCGATAGACCCAGATGCTTTCTGTAGCTTGTGGTGCATTCCACGACAGATCGACCAATGCACTTCACCTCGTGCATTTTGATTGAGACCAAAATCTGCTCCCATGGTAGTCTTTGGCTCTGAATACGGCTGTACAAATTTCAACTCTATTCGTCCCACGGGTTTTCAGCTATGGCCTCCGGCATAATTTTTAGGTAAAATAACATGGGTCCGTTTAACGCTGGATATCTCATCAATAAGAAGCATAAAGGGTGGCAAGTGATATATGCTTCAGAAGAAAAGGGATCAACTGAATCATTCCCGAAATAAAATATCAATATTTCCTACATTTGGTGCCGCGACATCATGGCCGCATGTCATCGTGTCCTCCCGTGACCCCTGGCACATCAAAATTGATAAATTTGATGGCGGAAATAAAAGTTGGCATGATTTCGCTGCCCAAACACACTTTTATAAAGCGTTCTTCTTATAAATATCGGATATGGGCGCCCGCTCTTCATGACTTTTGCGATTTTGCGTTTTCCAAGTAGGACGGATTTCGTGTAAGCTCCCTTCCATTGGAATACTATATGATGTGGAGCAATGACATGCAAACAAATTATTGGAAAACGTTTTCCTAAGGAAACATTCATACCTGATTAACGTAAATATTTTGGTTTCCTTTAAAAACCATCACGAATTTCAAGGTCACTAATTACCCACAGGTCACCCATGGGTTTATTTACGCGTAGCGACGCAATTGTACCTCGGAACAACTGACATGTATTGAAAAACATCAAACATGGCAACAACTCAACCCGACCATATTAAATCAGGTTCTATTACCTACATATTAAATCTGCCGCGGTAGGTGGGTACCTACAACAAACATGAGGATCAGTTCGTGTCAGCGATCAAGTGTTAGGCGGGTTTATCATTTTGTGCTAAAGAAAAAGCGTTGCGTCTCTGTGGGCTGCTGATAACTATGTGATGAAGGCAAATAAAACCCGAGGTGTATGTCTTCCCTCTAACCCCATCCGTACACCGTACATATATCCGTACTCCCCACCCGTGCATTGCTCAATCTCCAGCCTGGTGGCGGTTCCGAGGGAGATAAAGGCGCAGGCGTTGATGACAGCGGACAGCAGAGGGGTTGACATGGGAGAGGAAACAATAACAGGCTTGGCAGAGCCGGAGCAGTGTATGTCTCAGTTTTGGAAAACGCATGGTGTAAAGAGGACGTGGTGAATCCTTTTCGAACTGCATAAACGCTACAATCAATGGTGATAGTCACTGTGTCCATCCTTATCGTCGCCATACAAAGCGAAGAACAAAACATGTAGCTGAAGTATCGGTAAGCGTCATTGAAAACGTGAGCGATCCCGCATTCCTGGAGGTGTGGTTTTGTCTGTGAAATTTCCAAGTTGAAATTTTACTAAATATTTTAATTTTAATGTCTCAGTTTTTTTCGATGTTTTTGTGCAAAATCAGCGTCAGAAATAAGATGGATACACCGAAGGGAAATGTAATGCAAAAATTTCAGAACTCTGGCAGGCTTAGAAGAACAAAACATGCCAATATAGACAAATATATAAAATTCATCTGGCGGAAATGTTTGAACTCAACATTGACTTTCCATGAAGGAAAATATGTTCCGTTCGCTGCTGGCTACCTGTATCTGTTGAAAAGTCTTTGAAATGTCTTATATTCAAAGCCCTACAATTTTCTGAATGCACATCCAATTTTAAGCTAACTCATAAAACAAAAAACTTTACAGAATAAAACATATCCTAGGCCAAAGCGATGTGCCAGGAGGAGTTCTTTCAGATGCCGTCTTAAAACCATCTGCCAATTGATATTTACTGTCTCAAAAAGACATTTCCGGAAATGCAAGCCGTTTGACACTCTTTTACTATCAGATTGTATGCCCTACTAGGCGTTGCAGTCACCAGAAATCACAGAAAACAGCCTGAAAACGTCCCATTTCACCCATCGCGCAAAATAGAAGATTAAAAGATTTCCACTTCTTCGGAATTTACGATAATATTTTGAAATTGCAGGTGCCCACGGCCCCAGATTCCATTTTCATCCCCAACATTCGGTTTCGACAAACTTCGAAATAGACGCCGTTTGTACCGATTTCGTCAGGCTTTGCAAAATCGACGCCGTGCTTAGTGCAGTGCTTAGTGCAGTGCAGTAATGGGCCCTTGTTGCTGCTTGGACACTCCTATTGTGAATCAGGAGCCCTCATGTGGTCCTTCTGCCTGCCCAGACCCCTCCTTTGTTACTGGGGGGGGGAGGGGGGGGGTCTCAGTGACTGCCAAGCGGCCCTCAGGACGATCAGAATGATCCAGTTTTCGCTAAGGGATCCCTGTAGCAACTCAGAGAGCCTAAACACGCGCCCTGGAGGTCCTCTGAAAATTACGCGCACTGGAGGGGGGGGGCGTCTCCTATTAAAGCTGGAGTAACAAAATTCGCAGAGTGGATGGGTACAGTAGTGACCTCTATTTTGTGCAAATTTCATGACCGTAGGTCAATATCTTCAAGGTCAAATGAGGTCACATATATCAAAATTGTCTTGTTTTGCGTGGCTTGGCTTGTCATTGTTATGGATCGCTGTGATTATGTTTAAATGCTCCAAAATGGGCATCAATGATGTTTTAGACGTTACTAATGATGCAATACAGATGCTAGACCCGGAATTTGACTTCAGGTCACCTATATAGCAGCATTTTATCAGGTCAGTTACCTGTTCCAGTTACCGGAACCGGGTCGCCCGCCCGACTGCTCCGTCGGGCGGCTTGGCGCAATCGGCTTCGCGAAGAAAGGAGTGAAGTACATGAATACAGTATGGAAACGCTTAGGTACACCATGGCAAACGGTAGTTTTCAGGATGTGTAGGGAGTAACATGCAAAGTGACATCAATCGCATGACAGTCATTTGCATTTATGACAACATTCCAGTTGACCAAGTTTGGTTCCATTAACCTGTCATGAACTTGACCTGACTTGACCTCGGTGACCTAACATGACCTTGAAACTATAATGCATAACAATATACATCAAACAAGTCGCTAGTGTCATTTATAAGCAGGTACGCAAAACATGGCATATATCGACCGGTAAAATTTGGAGTCATGTACGAAAAACCGGAGGGGTGGCCGGATTTCGCCTCCCCCCTCCAGTGCGCGTGTTAAAGTAGGCATAGCGATCAAGGGACCCTTTGATCTACGAACAGGGCCCCCTGAATAAACTAGAAACAAACTTGCATTTCGGTGGGAAGTCGAGGGGCCTCTTCTTTACCAGGCCAAAGCTGGGGGACGGTCCCCAACTGATTTCATGTTCGGGGGATGAGTCCCCTTCCTCCGGTGGCGGAGCCGCTCTACAGACGAGGGCCACGCGGAGTGGGGCGTATTGACTGCGGTATCGGAGGCTCCTTGGCCTGGTCGACACAATGTGCTATGTCACGCGCAACAAATGATGCCATGGCTCTGGGGAAATGAATTACGTGACACACATACCGCAAGTGAAATCAAATTGGAATCACGTCAAACTCCTCTGAGAACCTTTAGCAAATAACCTTACGATAAAGTGTAACCATTTTAACATTTAAACCAGTGTCACCTATCCAACACAGTTCTTGTAAATGTCAAGCAGATCAAGGGAATACAATTAGCCCAGCATTCTCCCGCACAGAAAGCTCCACCCATACTCGCCAGCTGCGTGGTCTGCAGATCGGCACTTCTGGCACTTTGTCGCCCCAAGTGACGTCAGAGGCTGTCTGACACAGGACGCTGCGCGGTCTCTCGGGGCGCGGTAATTCAATTTGGCGCTAACTGGCCGATATCAGCCAGCCGCCTGCGCTGCGTGTAAGTCGGTCGGCGTCAGCGACGGTTCTGTCTACCGTCTGAGCTGCGTGTGAGTCGGTCGGCGTCAGCGGCGGTTCTGTCTACCGTCTGCTCTGCGTGTGAGTCGGTCGGAGTCAGCTGCGGTTCTGTCCACCGTCTGCTCTGCGTGTGAGCCGGTCGGAGTCAGCGGCGGTTCTGTCTACCGTCTGCTCTGCGTGTGAGTCGGTCGGAGTCAGCGGCGGTTCTGTCTACCGTCTGCTCTGCGTGTGAGTCGGTCGGAGTCAGCGGCGGTTCTGTCTACCGTCTGCTCTGCGTGTGAGTCGGTCGGAGTCAGCGGCGGTTCTGTCTACCGTCTGCTCTGCGTGTGAGTCGGTCGGAGTCAGCGGCGGTTCTGTCTACCGCCTGCTCTGCGTGTGAGCCGGTCGGTATAATTTTCAGGCGGTCTATAGAGTATTCTGAAGTACCTGAACATTGGAGAAACGCAAACGTAGTAACAATTTTCGAAAAAGGGAAATATGAAGGGTGTAGGAAACTAGTCAGTTTTACCTCAACAGTATGCAAGGTACTACAAAATCGGATTAAACAGAATGTTCAGATTCATCTTGACAGGCACAACCTTTAAGTGATACTGAACATGGATTTCGATCTCGAATGTCTTGTTTAACTAACCTATTGGAGTTCATGGAGTATGTTACTAAAGAAGTAGACAATCAAATCAGGATGGATGTTGTGTATTTGGACTTTAGCAAAGCTTTTGATAAAGTTCCGCTTGGAAGGCTAATTCATCAACTACAACAACATTGGATTGCTGGAAAAGTTATAGATTGGATTGAAGCATGGTTGAGGAGGAGGAAACAAATGGTGGTTTTAAATGTATGTAAATCTGATTGGAAGTATGTTCTGAGTGGAGTACTACAGGGCTCTGTTCAAGAGCCACTTTTTATCATCTGTGTGAATAACGTTGAGGTAGGGCTGAGGAATAGACAATTGCAGATGTCTTTCAACTATGACAAGTGTAAGGTTATGCATCTGGGATCTGAAGGTGAGAATTTCAGATGTATAATGGGTGGAAGGGAAGTGGATGTTATTGAACAGGAAAAAGACTTAGGTGTGTTGGTTTCAAAATACCATAAAGCAGAAAAACAATGTATCTCAGCTATGAGCAAGGCACTCAGAATGCTGAACTGATGAAAAGGAGTATGAGATATAAGAGCAAGGAAGTCATGAAAAAAAACTGTACTTAGCATATGTGCGACCCCATTTGGAATATTATGTACAAGCATGCAGCCCTACCTAGAAAAAGATATAGATATGTTAGAAAGAGTGCAGCGCAAAACCACTAGAGTCATCACTTCAATATGTAACTTAGAATATGGAGAAAGACTTATGGCATTAGATATGTGCTCACTCAAGTATAGGAGATTAAGGGGGGACATGATTGAAATGCACACAATTGTTAAAGGGCTAGATCAGGCCAATTGGAATGATGCTCTTCAGTTTAGAGTATCACATAGGTGTCATCAATTCAGGTTAGACAGGCTGAGGTGTAGGACAGTTAAGCGACAACAGGTCTTCAGTCAAAGAGTTGTTGATCAGTGGAATAGGCTGCCTGCTGATGTGGGGGGTTCCTCATTGAATGTATTTAAGCGTAGGATGGACAAATTTTGTAGACAGGAAAATCTTGTATTTGAGTTCTAATTATTGATGGATGTGGTCCGATTTATGCTAAGTAAGTGTGCGCGGCACAGACCCCTTTAGGCAGGCTTGGATGCAGTTGGAAAATTATTGGTAAGGCATTCAATCCACATGTGTTAACAGGGATCAAGGCAAGAGGGCTGGATAGCTAGAGTAGATAAGCATTGATAGGTGTGTGGGATGTTGGTGAATGGTTTCTTTAGGATGTGGTGATGGCTGGGGTGGGTCTTTTTACAAGGCTTATGGCAGCTTCCATTTACAGACTTAACACGCGCACTGGAGGGGGGGGGACGAAATCCGCCCACCCCTCCGGTTTTTCGTACAAAACTCCAGATTTTACCGGGCGATATACGCCATTTTTGCGCACCTGCTTAGATATGTCCGGCGCGTCGTTTAAGGCAAGATAAACGGAAATCCGTCAACAATTTTTGAGTTAGAGGTTCGTAGCGCCAGACCATAAAAATCGGCGCTGATGCGCTTCCCGTATGTTGGCAAAAGGGAAGTGTTCTTGGCAACACTAGCGACTTGTTTGATGTATATTGTTATGCTATATAGTTGCAAGGTCATCTTAGGTCACCGAGGTCAAGTCAGCTCAAGTTCATGACAGGTTAATGAAACCAAACTTGGTCAACTGGAATTTTGTCATAAATACAAATGACTGTCATGCGATTGATGCCACTTTGCATGTTACTCCCTACACATCCTGAAAACTACTGTTTGTCATTGTGTACCTAAGCGTTTCCATACTTTATTCATGTACTTCACTCCTTTCTTCGCGAAGCGAAGCCGATTGCGCCGAGCCGCCCGACGGAGCAGTCGGGCGGGCGACCCGGTTCCGGTAACTGGAACAGGTAACTGACCTGATAAAGTTCTGCTATATAGGTGATCTGAGGTCAAATTCCAGGTCTAGCATCTATATTGCATCATAGTAATGTCCAAAACATCATTGATGCCCATTTTGGAGCATCTAAACACAATCACAGCGATCCACAACAATGACAAGCCAAGCCACGCAAAACAAGCAAATTTTGACATATATAACCTCATTTTACCTTTGAAGATATTGACCTACGGTCATGAAATTTGCACACAATAGAGATCACTACCGTACCCATCCACCCTGCGAATTTCGTTACTCCAGCTTTAATAGGAGCCGCCCCCCCCCCCTCCAGTGCGCGTAATTTTCAGAGGCCCTGCAGGGCGCGTGTTAACTAGATGGGCCCTTGTGGCTCTTATTAAGTCTAAACACTTTATGACTTTATGACTTTTGTCAAATTTGCTGTCATGGACAGCAAATTTGATAATGCTATTTTTAGCTATGTATACCACATAGCGTTGTCAAATGCATTAAACCTAAGCTATTTTCTCATGTCCATTAGTGTGTATTAGCTGTTAAAACGGGCACACAGTACACATTGATTAGGTAATGAAAAGGAAGTGAGGAACACCATAGAAGGGATTCCTATCTAAGCAAGCTTGTTGCTGGAGTAACCTTGAAGTAGCCAGCATACCTAAATCCCAAAATGATCTTAGAAGTTCAAGAAGAGTTAGTACGTCCCTTCACCTCTGCTTCCAAATCTCATTGGTTACATATTGGTCAGTTGTGTTGTGAAGCCTGTGACATTTGTCTCAATTCATCAAACATTTGATAGCAAATATGAAGGGAGACAAAATCATTTCAGATTACATACATGTCTCATTTATTGTTCTTTATGCTTCTATTTAGCTCAGTTTATATAATTGTACAGAACACGAGTGAATATGAACTTCTGTATCTCCGTTTATTTGCTATCCCTAATACGTTTTTCATCAGGGTCGGTCACCCATTAACACGCGCCCTGGAGGGCCTCTGAGAATTACGCGCACTGGAGGGGGCGGATTCCGCCCCCCTAAGATCTCGGCTCCTAGTAAAGCTGGAGGAACAAAATTCGCAGGGTGGATGGGCACGGTAGTGAACTCTATTTTGTGCAATTTTCGTGACCTTAGGTCAATATCTTCAAGGTCAAATGAGGTCAGATTGGCAAAATTTTCCGGTTTTGCGTGGCTTGGCTTGTCATCGTTATGGATCCCTGTGATTGTGTTTAAATGCTCAAAAATGGGCATGAATGATGTCTTGGACATTACTAATGATGCAATGCAGATGCTAGACCCAACATTTGACCTCAGGTCACCTATATAGCACCACTTTATCAGGTCAGTTACCTGTTCCAGTTACTGGAACCGGCCGCCCGCCCGACTGCTCCGTCGGGCAGCTCGGAGCAATCGGCTTCGTGAAGAAGGGAGTGAAGTACATGAATAAAGTATGGAACGCAATGACAAACAGTACAAATGACAACCAGTAGTGCATTTATGGCAACATTCCAGTTGATCAAGTTTGGTTCCATTAACCTGTCATGAACTTGACCTGATTTCACCTTGGTGACCTAACATGACCTTGAAACTATACAGCATATCAATATGCATCAAACAAGTCGCTAGTGTTGCCTAGAACACTTCCCTTTGTCAGTATACTGGAAGCGCATCAGCGACGATTTTGGTGGTCTGGCGCTAAAACATTTTTGACTTTAGCGGCCCCTAACTTGAAAAATTTTCGGCCGATTTCAATTTTTCTTCCTTTAAACGACGTGTCGTTCATTTCTAGGCAGGTACACCGAAAATTGCGTATATCGACCGGTAAAATCTGCAGTTATTTGCGAAAACCGGAGGGGTGGGCGGATTTCGCCCCCCTCCAGTGCGCGTGTTAAGGCACTTAATGTGCATTAATGGGTGAACAAAGAACAGTGCCTCACCTGAGTAGAGCTGGGAAGTGATTTCGTATGTTAGTTTTGTAAACAATAAAGCTTTCATCGACTAGAAAATAGGAAAGTTAAAAAGCTGGAAAACATCAGTGACTCGTAAATATAGTGAAAATTGAAGTTCACATTTACACCTTAGCTCCAAAACAGCTCTATCACCGATCGGCAGAGGCAAGCATCTGGCAGATGTCGTCATATATTTCGCTTCCGTTTCATAACAAGTGCAGGGTATGCGGCCTTTTTGGAGTGGAGTCCATGGTACTCAAAATGGATATCGATGTGTGAAGGACACTTTTGAGGTACAACAATGTTAGGTGTTATAAACAAAAATGTCCCCATTGTTTCGTGAAAATAAGGGAATGTGCGGCATTGTGGGGCAGGAGCAAGTTACCGACCCACCCACTTAAGTAGGTACGATATGTGGGAAATACTAGAACCGAAAGCCCAATGAGAAAGTCTGTTCGTGACCAGTGAACTCTTACTGGGCTTTGATGTGATGCTTAGTCAGGTATGTAAATTCCATGCATTTACTAATGTTTCCAGGAGGGACATCTCAGTACAGCCAACAAAAGAGCAGCCCAATTTGGAGCAAGCTTGTTCTTCAATCTCAAGCTATGTAAAACCTAGTAGCATTTTATGAAACAATGTTGTTCTGAGCTCATGTTTAGGTAGTTGGCACATACTAAGATTTCCAAATCCAAGGAATTCGAAAATTTGTGAGAATTAGTTTTTATTTGCCCTACCAAAGGACTCAAAACCAACTTTGGGGATCTTCACAAAGCATGCAATTTGGGTAAACATATAAAAGCTCCTATGGTACATTTGGCAAATAAAAATGTGTTTTTCCGGTATCTTGATGCAATGCGAGATAATTTTTAATTCATAACTTTGGGAAATTAAAACTGTTGTTACATAAGCACTTCAAGTTGTACTTATATCTCAATAAGCAGTCATTTCACCAAGAAAAGAACATCAAAATATATCAAATAACATTTCAAATAAACCACAGACAAAACATTTTGTGACAATGCAGATGTAGGCTATACCCCCTCACTTGAACAAAATACGGGAAGTATAGATAAAAAGTGTTTTGTGTGGGCCAGTATATATTGAAGAATAATGTAATACTACAATAAAAGCCTAACCCAACCTAACCTGACCTAACCTAACCTAATCTACTGATCTTAGATCACCTAAGACTACTAACATTGGATCATCTGAACCTACTGATGTTGTATCACCTAATATCACTACATCACTGGAGGATTACGTATCATCTGCAGTGTCAATATTAGGTGACGTGATTTTAAATAAAGGAAATCTTACATATATGTGATTTCCCAAGGAAACGGCACCTAAAGAAGTTGCTGGGTAAGCTTCAATAAGTCCAGTCCATGCATTCTTGTTTCTGAATTGCTCTCAGGGGCTTTTATATGAATATGAGAAAAAATATAGGTTTTGTTTTGGCAAGAAAACCTGATCGGATTTTCTTTAAATACCTCTTTTTTAGTGTACCATGCTTGCGTAGAATGGAAAAAAGTATATATGTCTATTTTAGGAAAAAATTGTTCAAAATCCATACAATATATTTTTCCGTGTGAAGAAGTCACGTAAAGATCCATTTGCTGTAAAAAAATACCTTGCTTAATGTTTGCTTCAGTTTACCAAAGTACATGCACAACATAACATGACTATGAATTGTGGTTTTTCAAACATTCTTGACCAAAACTTGTTATTTTAACCAACATTATTCCTGGATCTGCCTCGGGACCTATGGAATCCACATGCTGGCTATATATATATATATATATATATATATATATATATATATATATATATATATATATATATATATATATATATATATATATATATATATATATGACAGTAGACGAACCCAACCTACAAATGAAGGTAATTTTGCATTTTATGTTGTTAGCCAGATTTTGAAAAAATAAAGTGTGAATCCCATGTTTATAGCATACTGAAACAAATTATTTACTAACATACTTAAACTTGATCACTCTTTTCTTTTGTAAATGCTTACTTTTATGTTAACTAGCAAATTAATCCAGGAAGCAGGTCTTTGGATATATATATATATATATATGTATATATATATATATATATATATATATATATATATATATATATATATATATATATATCTATATATATATATATACATATATATATATACATATATATATATATATATATATATATATATATATATATATATATATATATATATATATATATATATATTTATATGTACATATATATATATATATATGTATTTATATATGTATATATATATATATATATATATAATTATAGATAATATATAATCTATAACAGACTCGCAAATATCGACCATCATTAACAATTAGAAATCTCACTGATAAATCCTTGAAACACAGTTTTCCTATCTATCATATGAGGAAAAATTACGTCATCAAGAAAGGACCAGGGAGGCCAGCGCTGTTTTTGGAAGCCGAGGCAGGGGTGGATGCAGAGGGATCTGGAGGCATGTACCCCTCATGGAAGGTGGTGCCCCTCCGGCCGGGAAAAGGCTCCCCTCTGGGAAGGCTCAAGTGCATCCTTACCTGAAAAGTTTCAGCCAGAGGCACCCCCTGAGAGAAACAGCTAAAAATGTTCGGAAGCAAAGAAATAAGGTGTGGAAAATCAGAGGACATTTTGTTCTGGGGAGGGGGGGTACAGTCGCGATTTGTTCTGCCTCATCTCATTTGGGTCCCTCGGACCGCCCCTGGTTTTCATGGAGTGTTTACCTCCCCATCCTCTTCATGTAAACAGACGTATTTTCATGCCAACCGATCCAATGCAGTGTTTAATAATGTGGTTAACATGTGACCACTCATTTCCTGTGAAAATGCTTAATTTTCGGTTGGCAGGCAAAATAACAAAAAAGTGGCCTTCAATTAACTGACATAGCAGAAAAATAATGTTAAAAAAAGAAATGCAACATAACCGAACCTAACCTAACCCAACCGAACCTAATCGAACCTCCTATACAAGGACATTTTTTATTGAAAAAGGAAAATTTACAACCAACTTTTGTTCTGGAATTTTTGTTTTCAAATATAAAATAAAATAGCCTAACATAACCTAATCTAGCCTAGTCTAATCTGTTTTTGAAGAAAAATATTTTTTAACAAAATTTACTTGATTTTTTTCAAGCTAAGAAACCTAACACATTCCCTATATTTGTTTCATGGAGTTAAAATGTGTGGAAGACTTGTGTTTTGATTATCTAAAAAAAAACACTTCCAAAGACCTGCTTCCTGGATTAATTTGCTAGTTAACTTAAAAGCAAGCATTTACAAAAGAAAAGAGTGATCAAGTTTAAGTATGTTAGTAAATAATTTGTTTCAGTATGCTATAAACATGGGATTCACACTTTATTTTTTCAAAATCTGGCTAACAACATGAAATGCAAAATTACCTTCATTTGTAGGTTGGGTTCGTCTACTGTCATTACTTCCCATCCACTTCTCCAAGAAAAGTACATGTTAGAATCATGGTTAGTTCACTATTTGAGTTCAAGGGTGCTTCAGCCAAAGTTAGAAATATGGCTAAGTGTCATAAGAAACATTCGTTTTGATATGTTGGTCACCTTTTTGGAAAATTTCAGACCGATATTGATCTATAAACCATGTGGAGAAGTGAAATAGGTAGGGGAGACCGAGTCTATTCGATACCATTTTGGCGAAACGCAAAATAACTCATCACTTTGGAAGGATAGCGAGGAGGTAGCCACACTTACGTCAAGCCTAAACATTCTAGTATCATCCCCAATATTTTTTTTCGTGGCATCCTCTGCGCTTTCCACCAGAGAGCCAAACATCGCGCAACTACCGGTGCATCAATTTACTCCGCTATAAGGGTTAGTTGTTACTGACGATAGGGTAAGTTAATAAAATGTAAGCTAAATAAACTATATCATTTGTAGACGACATTATTTTACGCCTTCTGAAAAATCCATGCTTCGCCTTTACAGTAAGAATACTGTTTTGAGTCCTGGCTGAACATAGCTCATGATTTATGCCATTTATGGAATACGCAAACTGTAGGAGAGTCCTATATTGGCACGCGAAAGTCTAGCAACCTCGTCGTTTGCGATAACCCCAGTCACGAAAGCACCAGTTATTTTAGCTGCCCTGTATTGCCTGCAGCACTCGCACAATCACACGAGACCGACAGACACCGTACAGTACTTTCTCCTCTGAAGGTAAGCCGTGATACTGCCTTTCCTATGAATTTAGAAGCCGAATTTAGTTTGGAAGCACGCGCGCGCAACAGCGGTCCGCTCGCTAAGAGAATTCAAGCCCGACTCTGGCGGCCGCACGGTCGCTGGTCACGACTGAATACCCCCGGCCACTGATTGGCCGTTGAGCCAGAACCGCCCATTGACGTCACATCCATGTTCTAGAAGCTTCTACGGAAGTGGCTTTGCCTTTAGTGAAGGATACTATGTGATATTTACGGTACCCTATTTTACAGTTACTATTACGGTATACTTTTACAATCGGAAGACTTACGGGATTATACCAATTACGGTTATGGGACAGCCAAACGCATAACTTTATGTGGACTGGGTGTGGTACCGGCTGCACAGTATTGAGGTCACATCTCTGGCGCCGGGATGACTGCCGGAGAGGGGAGGGGAAGGTACAAGATCCAGTGAACGGCCCCGTTGGAGCGGTGGCTGCTTACGTCGGCATCAGACAGGCGGACGCCAGTCTAGGTGCCTGAGACTTGTCGCGCCAGGAACGGAGGGGGTTGGGGCTGAATTTATGGAATCAAGACGCTCAAAAACTAACTCTCTTACAAAACGTTCATTCCGTAGCTGCACCTTTCCCTTGGTTCGGTCTTTTCCGTCAGGCGATATATTCCCATAGAAATATTGAAGAAGATTATCTTGAAACAGCTTTAGCAAACACCTTAATACAAATAGGCAATTATGTGGTTATTTTATTCCATTACCAGTCCACAACACGTTGAAACAGACTGATGTTGATACCGGCCGATTAGGTTGATGCAGGCTGTATCAATTTACCCAATTTACCCAATTTACCCAATTTACCCAATTTACCCCGAGGGTTTTCTGGTGCAGGCTGCAACATGGTGCGCAACATTGCGAATACAGTGTAGCGGCGAACAGTGCGAGCATTTCACCGTTACAAAGCTGAGAGAACATGGTAATGATAACAGACACCTAAAAAGTTGACAAGTATGCGTGCAATTAGCAATTAAGTGGGAAGCACAGACCTTGAAATTTTACTTTCGCCCCAAAAATGCGCCACATCGTCACCATTCCGCAGCCGCGGGTCGAAAGGACTTGAGCTTGTTCTTTCGGCGAGAAGAGGGTGCCCATAACAGCATATGTGGTAGCCATGGCAAGCGGTTCCATACTTTTGGAGAAAATGCTGCTGTATCAACCATTCGGTGTATCACGTAGCCCCTGTCTCTCCTACCTATTATGGTTGGATACAAAAAGTTGATCAGAAGGTGCACTTGTTCTGGAGGGGCACCATTTCTCCAAATAATGGTACGAGAGAATGAAAGAACGAAAATGGTACAGGATTGACAAGATAACCAAACCTGACATGAGCCAGCGAGATGAAGGAACACAGACTAACATAGGTACAAAGCTTAACACTCGCACGTCCGGCGGTCCGCGCCAACTTCGCATGTCCGGGGGGGGGGGGCAGATGTCTGCCCCCTAAGATCTCGAGACCTATGCTAGGTAGCGACAAACGGAAAACGGCTTTGGATAGCTGGTGACAAGCTCTATCGAAAGTATTTCGGTCATTTTCTCGCTCAGGTCAATATTTAGGTCACTGAGTCATCATATGTCAAATTCAACCATATCGGGTGGGACCCTCAGATATTGGCACATATCTCAGGACCTGTAACAGATGGAAACAAACTGCAAATGCTATTCGACAGCCCTTGAAATGTGCTATCGCCATACACTGTGTAATTTAAGGTCAGGTCAACAGATGGGTCACCGAAACAATGACCTCAGGTCAAGGTCATGGGGTAGAGTAGGGAGGTCATGTAATATAGGGGAGACCGGGGTCAAATGTAACAGTTTTTACATTCTCGAGTCAGGAGCGAAAACGTTTTGCGCTGGAGAACACTTTGTTGGATTTTCACAAACCTTGATGTTTTGCCCTTGCTGCGTATGTGAAAATATTTATAAATACATACCCTAAGGTGTCGAACTTTTGGTTTTAAAAAAAGTCACTTCAGGTGTTACAATTGACCCCATGTACGGGGCAATTGTAACAGCACCCGGGGTCAATTGTACCATGTTAACGAATGCTGCGGTGAAAGCCACTTTTATCGAAAACAACTTGTATTGAAAAACAATTGTATCTTACTCTCTGAGTTCTTCCTGGAATACAAATCACAGCTCCACCTTTCTCAGGACAAAAACCAACACCACATCATAAAAATGCGATTACGTAACGGATCAAAGCTCTTGCACCCGTAGGTCTTTCTGGATTCAAAAGCACAGCTTCTCAGGCTAAACAAACTAACTAGCAGGGCTCTGAGACCTAAAACACTTCTTGACTATTTGTACTGAAGTAGGGCAAAACATCAAACATCACAACTCGAAATATTTCCAATATCTGTGACGCTCGGTCTGTGGTCGCCTACTCGGTGTCCGATTCACAGTTTTCACATATGTACGCCTCATACTTTTCGATAGCGGTACACGCCTCGTGGGCCCACATCGCGCACATCTCGCACCGGATCCACCTTTCTTTAGATCGACTGGTATTAAAACTCTCGACGCACACAAGGCAGAAAACTTCTTCAGCGTCATCACTACTGCTTGCCCTGCGGGTGGACTTCCGAGCCCTCTTGCCACCGGCCTTCTTCGTCTTCTTCTCTTCGTGCTTGTCCATGCTGAGGTTGAGCTTTTTCGGTGCTTGTTTGCGTTTCTTTCGACTCTGTTCTAGCTCGATCGCTCTCTTCTCTGGCGTATCTGTCAGAATTGCAGCCTTTCGCTTCCTCCGTCCCGTACTGATGCTTTTCCTTGGGCCTGCCTTGGGCAGAGGCCGAATGTCTTCAGGGGTGAGCGGTGTCGAAGCGATCCCTGATAGACCAGGCTGTTCGATCGCTGATGGACCAGGCTGTTGGCTCTCCGATGGACCAGGCTGTTGGATTCCCGATGGACCAGGCTGTTCGATCTCCGATGCACCAGGCTGTTCCATCGCCGATGGACCAGGGTGTTCGATTCCCGATGGACCAGGATGTCCGATCACCGGTGGATCAGCCTGTCCGATACCCGATGGCTCAGAATCTGCAGGATGTGCTATGTCATCTGTGGTCTCGCCTTCGGATGTATGGCTGGCGGAGAGTGCAGTCAGTTCCGTTCTGGGTCGGTCTGTAACGTTGCTTGGTGCAAAGTCTTCGTTGGTGAATATGTCTGGATTGTACGGACTGATGCCTGTTGTCCGGAAGCCACTCTGGATGTTCTGTGGGGTAAACACCGATACCCAGGCCTCCGCAGCGATCTGTGGGATGTCGTAGATGCTGGCAGTTTTTCCTGGATTGCTTCTCATCCACGCATCCATGTGAGTAGATATGCTTCTCTTAAACGGGCCGTACACGCTTCTGTCCAGGGGCTGGAGGCGGTGGGAGCAGTGAGGAGGAAAGGAGAGCATAATTACTCCGCTGTCCTTGGCCAGGTCTAGGACTTCCACACTGAGATGGGACACGTGGTTGTCGAGCAGCAGCAACACCGGTGACTCGGGCGTCGACTTCACATGTAGGATGAAGTGCTTCATGAAGGTCACGAAGTGCTCCGAAGTCATCCAACCAGACTTGTTTGCAGTGCCAATACAACCCACCGGTCCACCACGAACAAACCATTCGTGGTATCGGACTCTTGGAAACACGAACATCGGTGGCACAGTGTTGCCCATTGCGCTAGTAGCAGCACACATGGTAACGAGATGTCCCCGCTCTCCCGAGGTGAGTCCTCCCACCTGTTTCACGCCTTTCCCAGCCACCACTGCCGTCGGCTTCTGCACTGTCGTACAGCCAGTTTCATCAAGGTTCCATATCTTTGACGGATCAAGTTCGTGTCTTGCGAGGACGATCCCCAGCTTATCGAAGAAGTTCTTCACGTTCTCACGATTGAAGCTGGTTGCACGTGCCAAACTGGTGGCCTGCGGTGACCTAATGGCGAGCTGCGGGTTCCGCTTCAGAAAGGAGTTGAACCAGTCGACTCCTGCTCGTCTCTGATCCGTCCAGGAACTGGGAACTTTCATATCTCGGGACATCGCGCACTGGTAGGCGAGAACCCTGACCTCCATCGGCGTCAGACCAAAAACGCCTCCGATGATTTGAGTAGATAGTCAGTGAGTATCTTCTCATCGCCTGGTGAAAAGACCTTGTTGTGCGGGTTGTAGCCGACTGTGATATCCATTCCTTCTTTCTTCTGTTTCACGTAACGAGACAACGTCACATGACACATTCCATACTGGGCTGAGGCTTTTCTCACCGTCAACCCGCCTTCCATAACCGCGGCAACAGCTTCCTGGGCTGTCTCCAGGCGGGTCCCGCGGTCAGAAGTTCGTTCTCGAGAGCGAGGCATCGTCTGAAAATCGGAAACATTCATTGACCAGCGCCCAACGACATTCTGTAGTAAATGCATACTTAATAGTATGGCCATAGGGGTCAATTGTAACACTGTTACAATTGACCCCAGCAAAATGTTACAATTGACCCCGCCAAGCCGCGCCATCTTAGAGACGAAACTGATGCAAAACACGGCAGCGTGGGCGGCAGCTACGGCGCTACATTTTTGGCTAATTAGCCCCACTCCGCTCAATCAAACTCTTAGATCCATATCTAGTGAGATACGTGAATGAGCTAATAATTAAACAAAATCATCAAATTTACAACACACCCTCAAAAACACATAATTGTGAACAGCACTCGACTCACTTGTCGCAACGGCGTGAAACCCCGTGAGGAAAGGAAACAGCTGACTGTGCATATCCAGTACTGCCGCCAGCGCCATCCATCAGCGGGTTTCGGAACCATGGCTACTGTTACAATTGCCCCGTGTTACATTTGACCCCAGTCTCCCCTATCACTCGACACGTCTTGGCGATACAAGCACAATGACGGTAATTTCAGCCTTCTAGCTCAATGCATTGCGATATAATGCGCAGAAATGTGCTAGTGATTTCAGGTGACCTCAGCTGACCTTGGTGGGGCCACTGAGCAAAAATGTCAGCGATAGTATTGCGAATAGCTTCCAACTACACGCCATAATGGTTGGAGGTCATTCCGAGAGCAAATATTTAACCAGGAAACATTTGTATATTTTTCCATAGGCCTATAATGGGTAAGCCATGGCCACGACCTGACCTCAGGTCAACGCTACGAAAAAACCGTGATATACATATTATAGACCCTGATAAGATCATGACGTGATATAAGTTTGAAATCAATCGCCCAATTATTGTGGGAGTGATGCCACCTAGAACTCGGAGGGACATTAGGTCACTTCGCCTGACCTGGTGACCTGACTTGAGATGACCCAGGGTCAAAAATTTCTGAGGATATGCGGAAAAGACCAATGAGCAGCCATGCGAGGTTTGGCCTTGCTAACCCGATTAGTATGGCGGCAAAGTAGGAAAAACCGCAGGGGGGGCAGATATCTGCCCCCCCCCGGACGTGCGCGAGTTAATCAGCATTCCACCAGCTCCATTTATATGTATACAATATCATTCCTTTACACATTCTGACTACAATTAGGCAAAGGCAAGGTTTCTTTTACGGGCTGGGACACTTCCCTTTGCTTGGGGGTGAATGAACATTACTGCATAGTGCATAGCATCCCTACATACTTAGCGTAATTACCACTTAGAACGTGTTGTCTCACCTCAGGAACTGGTGCCGAACTTGAAAATCTTCCATTGGGCTCGAAGCCAGTGTCCAGTATGCGAAGAGGCATTCCAGGGTATACATACTCCGCATGGTGGCGCGCAAGAGTATAGCGCATGCCATTAACCCTGTCTCTCCGGTCAGATCCTCACATCCCGTCTCGGGGTGTGTGTGTGTGTGTGTGTGTGTGTGTGTGTGTGTGTGTGTGTGTGTGTGTGTGTGTGAATAACCTCCCCCCCCCTCTATCTTCCAAACTATGGGCGGCACGAAAATGAATGGGGTGTCATCGGAAAGCTCTCGACGAGCAGGGCGAGACAGCATCCCCCCAAAAAAATTCCCCCCCCCAAAAAAGTGACGTTACTATGGGGCCTAGGTTTTCAGGACTTGCATCATGTTTTTGGCTCTGGGGAGTTCATTTTTGGAGAGATATGAAAAACAAATTATTTGGAATCAGAAAAGGAAAGCGAAATCGACCAGGGCCATACAATTTGTGTCCACCCAAAAGTCAAAATGTAATTTTTTCGAATGTAAAAAAAATTGAGTTTTCAAGTTCTCTTTAATTGTCCTTTTCGAATGGGTAGAGGCGGACCGAAAAACGTTGTTCAAAGTCAACTTGGTCCCATAAAAAATGCTTACTTTAGCCAGAATCATCGACCAGAATCAAGTCGAGAACTGAAGTACTTATATAACTCTTTAATACTTCCCTATATAAATTACTGTGCGGTGATTTGGGGTAATAATTATCCCACAAGATTAGACCAAATTATAAAATCCCAGAAACGAGCATTACGGATTATTGATTATAAAAATTATACATATCCTACAAATGAGTTATTTATCAAGTACAACATATTGAAGTTCACTGATATGGTGCAGGAACAAAACATATTAATACTGCACAAATTTGTACATGATACATTGCCATGTGCTATGGCTGACTTCTTTCAATATGCAATGCCTACTAATACAAGAATCATTCAACATTTCTCTATACCATTTATTTATCGACAATATAGGCTGTTTGCTATTACATACTCTGCACCAAAATCCTGGAATAGTGTAATTTGCCAAATATTTCCCAGAATAGAACAGGTGCCAAGGAAAAAAAAATGTGCTAAAGAAATGCCTTAGACATTACTTTATGGAATTATACATATCAAACGAGAACTGAAGACTGAATCTAGTTCATGTAACTCATATAGAGTTAACTTTTAAAAATTATACCTTGCCATAGAGAAGGTCACTGTTAATATATGGCAACACAGAAAAGTATGATGTGCGTGAATGAATGGGTTTTTTGTTTTTGTTTCGTTTTGTTTTTTTTTGTTCCTTTTTGTGATGGAGGATTCTGTTAGGTTCGTATTCACCCATGCATATTCTGCATGAGTTATCTTCGTCTGAATGCTTTCATCTTTTCTGTACTCCCCCTAACATTTCAACTTGTCACCCTGGGAATTCCGTGGGCGCTACTAGCTTGCTACCTGCCCATGGTTTTCCCGGGGTCTCGTTTCCTTTCTACTAATTGGTGGTAGTATATCTTCAAAAAGAAAAAGAAAATACAGAAGGGATGGTAATAGTATTGGTATAATCACATTCTGTTGTATCTCTTGCTTGCATCCCGAGGCACCCATGGGTTGGCTGTCCTGATCTATGGGCAGCTCACCTAGGGAAGCCCCACACTGAAAGACCCAATGAAGGTGCATACAGCCAAATTAGGATAGGCTGCTGCTGCATCTGATATGGGGACGACAATAAAACAAAACAAAAAAATTAAACTAATGGGGCAAATATGCAAAATTAATAAGTAATCAAAAACGGAAAAATCAGCTGGTGTGTTTTGTTGCATCCCTAAAGATGAGCAAACGCTGAAAGTTTCATTAAAATATCTTTATCCGTTAAAGCGCGACGACTGGTTGAACATTTTTGGAGGTGACCTCACTTGACCTTCACTAACTCGTTGACCTTAGATGACCTGACTTCAAAATTTTGGTACAACATGCCAAATTGATGTGGGAAAAAGGTATGCCAAATTTCGCGCCGTTTTTTCACTATCCGCGGAAAACCTTAGGGGGTGGTTAATACCCCCCCGAGACGGCGCGGGTTAATTAAAGGCGCAGTTCGGGTAGCCACACCTGACCTTTCGCCTAGATAATTTTACAGAGGACATATTCGTGCTTCATCCAAATGCATTTTCAGACAGCAACGCACTGCATGGCCCTCGCTAATCACCCGACAAACCAAAAGCAGAACAGATAGTGATATTTAAAAAAAATATAATATTTTTGGTGATAGTGCGGAAATGAAGCAATGTGCATAGAGTCATGAGAAACATAATTAATGCAAATGTAGGGAAATTTCGTTGAAATTTCCGACACATCAGCTGCAAGTCAAAACCCAAGATATATTTTACAAGTAAACTTCAACAAAATGTTTGTACACGTTTTATCTCTGGATACCTTGTCTTGAGCCAAACGACTCACGAGGTTGAACGAACCATCATTTCCTCCAATGGGGTATCCCACAGTAGCAGTTCATGCGCCCTTAAGCCCCCCCCCCCCAAAAAAAAAAATCAATTAATGGGTATCCTATCTCAACCATCGTAACAATCAGCTTACGTTTCCCTGGTATCCAACCAATCAGATTGTAGAATGACCTGCGGGGAAAATAATATAGGATATGTGATTTTTCCGGACTGTTGCTACCACAACACGAAATGATATCCACAAATATCTTCTAATCAGAGGCAGAAATAGGGGGAGGGGAAGCAGTAGAGGCATGTATCCCCTACGCATGGAAAGGTGGCTTCACTCCAGAGAGGCTCGAGTGCACCTGCCCACCTTTCGCTCCAGGGGCTTCTCAACCAAAGACTCCCCTCTCGAAGGAAGAGGTGGCCCCTAAGACGAAAAGGTGCCACTTCAGCATGCTTGAGTGCACCCCTTCCTCCGTTTAAAGATTTTTCTGCCGAATGTGTCGTTCGGGGGACTTTCGAAGTGGTGGCCCTCGGATGAAATGCGCTACTCCAGACAAGTGCCCCCACCCACTGAAAATTTATGTATCCATCCCTGCTAAAAAATTTCCAAGTGAATACATGCTATTTTTGTAAGCATCTGCATTTGCATGACACATCCATTTTAACACGGTGGGGGTTGCTAATGTTCTCGACAAGATTGTACCACCAAGGAGTTGCACGTTATCAGGTCCATCTGCTATCCTCCATGGATAAGAGGGTGCTTTTTGCACCTCTGCTGAGAGCTCTGTGCACCAGCCTATGCACAGTCGTGTATTTCTACGTCATCGGGGGCAATACAGCTGAACGAGGTCGTTGTTCCATTGTGTGTGAAGTCACAATAATTGCTTATTTCCCCTTCGCTCACGCTCTTTTGGGCGTGTCAGGATTGCAGCCAAGCATGCAGAAATAGGTGAACAGTTCACCGTACCGACCTCTCGATTTCAATCCATCACGATGTTCGAAATTAACGCAGGAAGACGGGAACAAGATGTACGCCTGGAACAGAACATCGCTGCAGATGGGAGCACATATGTGGAGCGAAGGTAAGTGGATGTGTATCTCAAGGGGGTCCAGCCTCTGCAGTCGCCCAGTCGCTCTGCGGCTGAGGATATCTCAAGGGGGTCCAGCCTCTGCAGTCGCCCAGTCGCTCTGCGGCAGAGGATATATCAGGTATGCCCAGCCTCTGCAGTCGCTCAGTCGATCTGCGGCAGAGGATATCTCAGGCGAGCCCAGCCTCTGCAATCGATCTGCGACAGATGATTCGCCACGCCATCTAGAGCAGATGGTGGATTGGATAATCATACGGATATCCGCTTGGTACGGACAACTGAGAGGATTGGATAGAGTTTGGCAAACATAAACAGACATAAATTTGATAGCGGGTTGGCTCTTCAACTCGGGCGGTGCACTGGACACTATTTTTTAACCTTTTCATGGGGGTGGGGTGGGGGGTAAAAGGAGCTTTACCCTCTGTAAACGGATACCATGGCAAACAGACGTTTTTGCCATTTCCCAGAGAGTACTCTTTTAGCTTACTATCTGCTAGAGGGTACCCCTTCTCAATTGCCACCTGCCAGAGAGTGAACTATTTTCATCTACCATCTACCAAGGAGTACACCCATTTAGTTTACTATCTGCAAGGAGGTAAGCTTTTCTCAATTACCATCCGCCAGAGGGTCAGTGTGATAACATTTTCGTGTGCCATCTGCCAGGGGCTACTCTTTTCGTTTACCACCGGTCAGAGGGTAAGCTATTTTCATCCACCAGGTGCCAGAATTACTTTTGGGAATTTTACCACGCTCCATTAAAAAAGGACGCTTTTTTCATCTCTCAGAGAGCACACTCACAGCTTACAATCTACCAGAGGGTATCCCTTTGCAAGTATCATCTGCCACAGAGCAAACTCTTTTAACTTGCCATCTGCCAGAGGCTAAACTCCTTTCGTTTACCACGAGTCAGATAACAAAATTATTTTCATTTACTATCTGACAGAGGCTAAGACCATTTTGATTACCACCAGTCAGGGGGTGAATTATTTTTATTTACCATCTGACAGAGATTCTTTTTGTAATTTTATCTCTGTAGCCGGATACCACGGGAAACATTTTAAACCATCTCCTAGAGTCCACTCTTACAGGTTCCCATCTGCCAACCCTTCTTAGTTACAATCTAACAGGGAGTAAACTATTTTACTTACTACCTGCCAGATGGTAAACTCTCTTGTTTTACCATCTATCCGAGAGTAAGCTTTACATATATTCCGCTGTGAAGAGGAATATATGTAATGTATGCTGGACTACCCCGCCGCAGCAACCCGTACGCTCCCTGATGTCCTTCCGTATGCTCCCTTCCGTACGCTCCCTGATGTCCTTCCGTACGCTCCCTTCCGTACGCTCCCTGATATCCTTCCGTACGCTCCCTTCCGTACGCTCCCTTCCGTACACTCCCTTCCGTACGCTCCCTGATGTCCTTCCGGTCAGTCGCACGATCCATGTGATGTAGATGATCATCGGTTTCTTTCAATCAATCCTGGTAGTACACTCATCCAAGCCAACACGAAAAGCATGTTAGAGTCACAATATATTTCCACGAAGCGCAAAACAACAAGAACCAAAGCATGACTGGCAGAACGCTCAAACTACTTCCGGAACATATTTCACTTAATGGAGACCAAGGATAGGAACGCGTAGTCAAACGTATTATTTTTAGAACTGTCCAGAGACGGGGGTGTGGCCAGTTTTCCTGGCAAGCCATCTTTTACTACGTGCTCCAAGTAGCTATGTTCTCGATTATCCATACCGTATAGTCATTCACAGGAACATAAATATTGCTTTGCATCCTCGTCTCGTGTAACTTCGGGCATATCTTGGACAATTTTTCGTAATCTTCAGACAACCTTGCATTTGTCACTTTCCAACACATTCCGCGTCAGGAAGAAGCCTAGATTTTAATTGCTGCTTTGAGGCCTTTGCGCAAACACGCCAAACACGAAATACGATAATCCAGATCCTCTTGCCAATATCCAGCGTTCACCGCCCGCGACCACTTTGAAAACACCAACTCGAGCTGCGAACGTGGATTTCGACTCAGTGTTTGTGGCTGCCATATTTTGTATGCTGAGAAGTCGGAAATATCGCTAGGTTTGAGGGGAAAAATAACCGTGGCATCTACACATTTAGGCTTACGTGGGTCTGTTTACCGCTACAGATGATGCAAAAAGTATGATTTTTATGAAACACATGTTTATTAAGAAATAATTAAGAAATTAATTCAGAATACATTCACTTGCATGCTTGTGCAAACTATTAACACGCACGTATGTTGTAACCTAGAGACAATTATTTCGCAAGAAAATATCACCAAATCTGGCAGTCATTCCTTTGTTCCGATTGGCGCCAAAACACTAACATTGAGTGACATTTGTGCTCGCCTGACATGGGGGCAACACCCGGGTGAGAAAATTTGGCAGAGTGAACGAGCCTAACATTGATCCCATGGGCGTTGCATAGTAAGAGGCAGTGGCGAATCCAGGGGAAACTGGAGCATGTCTTCCCACTCCCCCACCCCACCCAGATAGGAAAGTGGTGCCCATTCGATTGGAAAAAGCCATCCCATTTAAACGCTCGCGTGTCCCCTTTCCCCGCTTAATGAGTTTTTTAACCGAGATGGCGCCCCTTCAGAGTACAAAGGGCGCCCCTCCGAAGAAATGGCGCCTCCTTCGGAAAAATGGCTCGGCTGCAGGACGCTCGAGTGCCCTGAGACCCCGATGAACCAGAGGGCCCCTGGGCAGCCAGATGGCCCCTTAATGGCAAACGAGGGCACCTGAACAGCCACATGGGCCCCGAGGCCATCCTCAGTGACAAAATAGGGGCCCTATAAGCATGTGGAAGTGCCATATTATGCCCTTATGATTGGTCATAGGCGCCTCTGAGCAGCCACTGGGGCTCAGTGACGAAAGAGGTGCCCCTGAAGCCTGCGCAGACAGCTATCTGCTCAGGAGTCCCTAGAGTGGCTCCTGATTGGTCAGAGAGGCCCTCCGGGCCCTCAAAGTGGCAAAACAAGGGCTTGATCAGACAGAGGAGCCGCATGTAGGTCCCTGGGCAAGCCACGTGGGCACCTGGAAACTAGCGATATTTTTGACGATTCTGGTTTCATCTAAGGTAAATAATTTTCCTACGGGAGCCTCGACTGCACCCCTGGCGCACCCCTGCCCGCTCCTGCCGATGGACAGGTAGCGCCCACCTGATGGGAAGAAGGTGTACATTTGAGAGGCTTGACTGCAGCAGCATCCCTTCCCCCCTCCCACACACACACATGCTAAGAGGATTTTTTCAGTCAAAATGTGCCACTTAGAGAGTAATAAGCGCTCATTAAAAGGAAAAAAACAACCCTTCAGTTTTATCCAGTGCATCCCCTCCCACCGCCCATCATTTTCAATTACAACTCAGCATAATGTATAATTTTCAGCCGAAGGTTGAAATTGAATGAGGTGACATGTTTAATGGCAGTAGGTGGGCCCCTCCAAATCGACTTACCCCACCCATCCCAACTCCCCAACTATTTACATAAAACAACACGTGTGCACCGTTGATAATTGCTGGTTTCGCCCCAGATGGACGTACTTGAAATATTTGTATAGTTACCATTTGCGATACCGTCGTGACGTGATGCTTTGCACCCTAGTGGACAGTCTTCACCTTCCTGGAAACTGGGAGGGCAAATGCTTTCTCTTCATGGATAAGGGTACAATTTGTCAGAGGGTAACGTTGATTGGGACCGATGGGCTTACCATGTTACAACGAGTAATCATTGAACTTACGCTTCTCACCCTGGTAACCTAAAACTTTACCCTCCAGGAAATGCAAAAAAACGTTTTCAGTGATGTAATCGAAAATTGAAGAACAAAACGATATTCCCTTCTGTTTTCCAACCAAAGGCTTACACAATAAAACGTTGGATTAGCTGATGCTTGCAGTTTTTTAATTGTCTGACTATATATGATACCACTAATCAGCAACTATATTGTAATGCTTATTTTCACATTCACCATTAATATCAAACATGTGCAAAAGTAGCTTGCGCTGTATTCATTCCATTGTTCTATCAGCTTCCAATCATGAAACTTGTACGCAATCCAGATTATTGCAATCACACTGTTAGCAATGAACTCGTGGATATACTATGTATGATCGCATCCAACAACTCATCCATCCAACTGTAGCTTCATCTTTACATATATGGGTGAAGCCACCGTTTTGAAATGGGGGCGTGGGGGACAAACCAGGGACGCGGGAAGTTTGGCAGGGTAGAGAGGGAAGCACCACCCGCCCGCCCCCTTCCCCCAAAACAAATCCTCCAATTTCGTCCACTTAATTTGTATAAGTCTGGATTTACCGTTGCTCAATCTGATATTTTGGTTTTAAAAACATCTGCCAAAATCAGTTTCACTGTTTATCACTGCCTATGAACATTCTGTAATCACGTTACACGTTGCTCTCTTGAAACAAAAAGAGAAAATATTGGAGGATGGTTTTGTTGCAGTAAATATTGGCTTCGCGAATCTTTCCTATGCTTTCCTGTTTTACCGAGACACATTTTGTTGCAATGACAACCAGAAGCGGATGCAGCGGGTGGCACGGGCGGCATGTGCCCCTCGCATTGACGGTGGCGTTCCTCCGGCCAGGAAAAGGCGCCCCTCCGAGAACGTTCGAGTGTACCTCTCGAAATTTTCCGTCAGAGGCGACCCTCTGAAAAGGCAGAATTTGAAGGAAAGGCGCCTCTCCGGGACGGCACAAGTTCACCTCCCCCTCCTATTTTTAGCCCTCCGTGCACTTCAAAGTAATGGCACTCCTCCAGACAAGTGTCCCCCGTGGCAACTTCTGAATCTACCCCTGATTACAACATCGCTTTCTCGCAGTTATGAACTCCGACTGATTCTAAAATCGTGCGAATTTACTGTGACTTCTCTTGCAAATTTGCAAGCTTCACTGAACCATTACCAAGAAAGCGGACGACTTGAAAAATACTGTTCTATATTTTATATGTCCGGGACAGCAATGTGACCGTGAAAATCAACAGCCAGAAATGAGAGCGCCGTCCGAGTCACGGATTTCTTGGGGGAGCTACTAGTCGAATAAGATATGAGTACCTGATATTACAATGGCTGCAAACAAAAAGAGTTTTGCCCCTCCCATTACAATATTTCACTAACTAATGTTACACACACCGGACCTTCGACACCATCGAATTTATTTTGATTTCTCAAGTTTCTGATATCGAATGACAAGCCACGTCGAATGACACCCACCCACCGGACGCAAATTGAAGACATAGCGACGAAAGTCGAGGACTTCGAAAATTTAAACCTAACTTTTGGCCTTGAGGTTTGACATGGTATGTCACGGTTTGGAATGATTATCGAGGGCTGACTACCGGCTATCACTTGATGCCAAATTTGGATAGCTTTGGGAGAAAATGAAGAAAAAAACGCGAGGCGACCGAAGAAATGAGTTCGACCTTTGACCTTGAAAATTAGTTTCATTTATTAACAGTCTGCTATAGTACCTCACGGCACGTCGAATGGCACTATCTTTATGGAAACTGAAGCCATAGTGACGAAGCGCGAGGACTTAGAAAATTAAAACCAACTTTTGACCTTGGGGTTTGACCTTGACATGTCCCAGTTTCAAAATTGTACTGGTGGGTTCACCACGGGCTATCGCTTGATATTGGATCTGGGTAGCATTGAGCAAAAAAGCGAGATGATCGAATAAATCAGCTTGACCTTTGGCAGTCGAAATTATTTAGAATCATCAACTTTCTGATTCCACACAACAAGCTACGTCGAATGACACTCATTAATTTGTTTTGCAAATTGAGTGATAGCGACGAAAGAACGAAAAAAAGACGAACGAAAGGCCATCAAAGAACTCGATTAAACCTTTGACCTTGACATGTCCCGGTTTAAAGTGTTTACGCGAGTGTTCACTACGGGCTATCGCTTGATGCCAGATTTCGATAGGTTTGGGCGAAAACGAAAAATGCGAGGCGACCGAAGAATCAGCTCGATCGCTAACCTTTGAAATTATTTAGATTATTAACTTTCTGATATATTACGACAAACCTCGTCGAATGACACCCACTTGGTGCAACTTCAACCTACAGCGACGAAACATGAGGATTTATAAGGATTCAACTTAACCTTTGACCTTGAGGTTTCACCTTGACATGTCAAGTTGTGAAATGTTACTCGAGGGTTGACCACGGGCTATCGCTTGATACAAGATTTTGGTAGGTTTGGACGGGAACTGAACAATGCGGGGCGACCGAAGAAATTTGTATTTTTACCTTTGACATCCAAAAATATTTCAATTGCTCAACTTTCTGATTCCGCACAACAAGCCACGTCGAATGACGCCCATTTCATGGAAATTAAAGCGATAGCGACCGCATCCTGTGTTCGGTCGCTATCGCTAGGGGAAGAGGAGGACTTCTTAACACTTAAGGCATTATGCAATCTATAGCTCTACTGCTGCTTCTATATGGCTGAACCAGTAATTGTACTGTGTTTACTGAACACAAAAATGAATAAGCTATGCATATTAAAACAGTTCATTTCAATGAAAATAATCTAACCACTTGCAAAGAGCAACTTTAAACAGATAATTATGTTGTAGTGGTGTGCCGAATTCTGAACACGAAAATGTTGTTGTGCAGGATTACCTCACTTTAGCTGTTATAGTACAAGCTATTAGTAGCCACTAAAAATGCTGGTGTAATTGCAAACAAATATTGAAAGTCACTTCCTTATGGTTTCTTTAAGCCAACTGCTCTTGGAAGCCTAAAATGGTGCCTGTGAACTTCGCAAGCTCCGTACACAAATAATAGGTAGAACTATGCCATCAGACCTTCATATTTTGGTAGAGACAGGTCCATCATTTATGAATACCACCATCTTTTTGTTATGTGCTGAACATGATGTGGGAGACGTCCAAAGGTAAGTGTTCAGGAAACAGAACGTGTTCAAATACCCCCCACCCTCCTTCTTCCCCTATATATACATATATATCTTCATAACATAAATGATTAGGTAGAATTTGCGGCGAACATATTTTAACAGCCGAGGCTCAGGGGAGCACGCTAGAAATTGAGGGGGACTAATCGCCACTTTTCACAAATTGAGGAGACATGCCCCCCCCCCAGCCTCCTAGAGATTACACCCATACCGACCTAGAAAGGTACATACCTACAGACCCACCATGCAGGTATATATGGCACACAACAGTCCCACATATAAGTTAGCCGACCGTAAAGTAATGATCCGATGACATAATGCAGTCTGAACAGCACAAAGTATGCATTGCATTTCTTTTTGTTCTTCATGAAAACACCAACATTGCCTTCACGAACCATGTAAAATCAGCTTATAAAATAGTAAAATCGATAAGCAAGCAGTGTCACCAAAACAGGAGCACATGGCGGTTGAAAACGAAACAGGTCATCGTGGCCGTGAAACACTTCCAATCAAAGTGATCGGAAGCTATGATCACTTTGACGTGGTCGTAGCTTCCGAAGAGGTTCGGCTTTATTCAACATTTCGTGACACGCGTGCATGTGAATTTAGCTGACTTTAACTCTGTCTCTAACTGCCTCTGCTCGCATCTGTGAGGGCACTTCGATTGAAAATGGTGTGATAACTGTAAGCTTCACTTAATTATATAACTCTGCAGATGAGCACACCGGTAGTGCCAACCCACTTCCGAAGCCAACTGTCAAGATTTCACCTCACTTGGGCAGCCATGATGCTGGGTTTCATCGATACCTTCGATGAATCATTACCTCGTAATCTGACAAAGTACTATCAAGAAATGTCAATCCAAGAAAAAACGATTCGGTTCATCTCTTGCAACAAAATGTACGTAATTCTTGGTTGAAAACTGGGTAACCAAATGCCAAAAACATGCATGGTGCCGTCAAATATTCGCCGAACTGCACCTTTCCATCAAGCTGGCAGTGCTTGCACCAAATGGTGCTAGAGAGATGTTCCAAATTATAGTCTGCATGGTGTCTTACTGATGTTTCTGCCTGTTCACATTGAAAGTAAGCTGGAAAGAAAAATATGCTGTCATATGTGAAGAATAGCGCAGTATAGTCAAATTTGAAACAGTCGAAGCCAATCGCTGTCGGCCTTGCAAGCCGTCAGGGACGTCAACGAACCGCATTTGAACTATGAGTTTCAGCAGGGTATTATCGGCCTGAAGCAGAAACTAAATGCAAGTTTGATAAGAAGAAAAAGTACAGAACAATAACTGTCATGATGAATGCCGTTTTCGTGTGCTGGTTAAGAAAAATAAGCTCATCACCATTAAATGCTGGTAAGTTGTCCAGGTTTGAGATACCTTCTACCTCCCTGCATACATAAGGCTGTGCTTGGCTACCAACCCATGGCTGTGCTTCATTGAGTGTGCTGCAACTTCCTGGGTATGTGCCTAGATGGACACTGCAAGGCATACGCATGTCAATCACGCTGAGCGCAACAAACGACTTTGGGTTGATTGTGTTGATGTATCTTTTCATGTTTTAAATTAAATGGTTGAGAGTCTGGCATGCACATTTGTGTTCTAGTGCATTCAGCCGGGCACCCATCAACGTTTATTATACGTAAGTGCCTATTTTGTTCAAGATACTGACACTCATTTGCTTGCGACCAAGGCGGGGGCGTTTTTAATATTATATTTTGAAGCACATTTGACACATTTATCTTATTTGGTTCCTTGGTAGTTGTCCTGTTTTTTTTATTCTTTGTTCATGCCCATGCACCATGCGCCAGCATAGGTTAGAAAACTGTCAATCTGCACATGTGATCTGAAGTGAAATTGCTATGCTTTGTAAGGTATCGTTCTGCTAATGAAAATTGTAATCTACATTTTCCACGAAATGTTAATTAAGGTTTTTTCTTTGTCTTGTCAGCAAAAAATATTGCATAATATACAGGGTCTACGTGCTATTGATTGCTGCAACTAATCAAGTGATAACTTATTTTGCATTAAAAAAAATACATTGGATAACGGATGGGTATCTGTGTCTGGTACGAATATGAATATGGATATGCATACGGATTGGATTGGTTGATATGTATACGTATTGGACTGTATTCCAAGATGTCAATCCGTGTCATGCCTTAATGCCGTTCCAAGGACGGCCCAGGTTACTACTGGCCACAGTATGGTCCATGCTCCTACTGGCCACAGTATGGCCCAGGCTCCTACTGGTCACAGTATGGCCAAAGCTCCTACTGGTCACAGTATGGCCCAGGCTCCTACTGGTCACAGTATGGCCCAGGCTCCTACTGGCAACAGTATGACCCAGGCTCCTATTGGCCACGCATGGTGCTACTACCGACACGTATTTGCGAAATTCCTCGCCAAGTTTGTGGAATTAACGTTAATTTCAGGTACCGGGTTGCTCACCAAGGCCATAGCATAACCACGGATAATAGTAGACGGACAGGAAACTCCCCGTAATCGGCGATCAAGGACGGGCTTTTGCCACCTAACGGTGGGAGGCTGAAGCTAATCCTGGCTAGGATATTGTTTGATTCCAGCGGCACATTCCCGCGTTGGAGAGTAACGCGTCGTTTAGTTTCAGCCGATTTCCGCTTTTTGGAGAAGCTAGGGAACCGTGATCCTGCTGCATGAAGCCCTGTGGTGGTAAGGAATTAGTGAAAAACATCTATGCCTCCATTGCATTGTTTCAGGGGACATATTTACACATGGCGATGTGTGTGTTTTTGGAAGTAACTTATGCGTTTTGGATCAAGTGAAGCATGTAATTCTCCATTGCATTGCCCAGTTATTTACTCTAAATCATGAGAAAATCTGAATATGTAGTATTTTGTCTGGTTGAGCTTTTGTATGGCTTGAAACATTGGTAGCGCCGTAACTGGGGGAGACAAGGGAGCGCCGTAAATGTGCCCATTTTCACCTTGATATGTAGCTCTGAAACCAAAGGCTTTGGCTGGAGGATGTCCGATTTGAGGTTGAGGAGCAGTCTGAAGGAGGAATTGTCTGCCACAAATATTGCAATCTTTACCTAAGGTACATGGCTCAATATTTTGAAGGGTTTCCAAGGTATTGGGTTGGTGACATGTGCCATGCATTCAAAAGTCATGCAGGTTTGTCATAATGATTTAGTAAGAAAAAGTAATTATGGGGTACATATGTTATATGCTATTGCTATCCTTGCACATAGTGCATGTTTCTTTCTGTCTGTGTTGATTTGGTTTGTAAGTAATTATATATTTGCTGCCATGCAACATACAACCTTCCATCACTTGTTTTGGGCACGTGCTCATGATACATTTATTTGCATATTTTTCATTATTGTATGCTATATGGTTCATCATATCATAGCACATGCTATCATATGATATATACGATATATCATATACTTGTATGTCATGGAGATAGGAAAACTACCATTTTCTGTTGCAAATGTCTCCTCATAATTTTGCATTCCATCTCTTACTTGGAAGAGGTGGAGCATTCCACGACAGATCGACAAGGGCCCGGCACCCTCATCTCTCAGATCTGGATCAAAATTGTTGTATGGGGTTATCCTATGCCCTGAATCCACTTGTGCAAATTGTACTTCGATCAGGTCAACGGTTCAGGAATTATAGCCTGGGGAATTTCTGGAAGGTCACTCTGCATGGTTAAGTTCGGTGGTCTATAACTATGTTAAATATCTTTCAGAGACATATTAAAAGGTTTTAAGAATAATAATAGTATTTCTGGGATGACCCTTTTTTAAAAACAATTCGTGAGCTTTCGGAGCTCTTAGCGGCTCCGTCGTCAGATGGTATATTAAAAGAGAAGACAATTAAGGTTTTCAACAAAATTTCAAACAGGATACGAGCAGTGAGGAATGCGGCACTTCAATGCAGCATAACACGACAGGGACTGTAAAACAACACACTTGAAGACTTCCACCTTGTAAAAAACGGTAAACTATAAAATACATCACAATTGACATGCCTAATTCTCCCCCACCCCTCCCCAAGACTACTGCTCGTCAATATTAGCCACTCCCCAGATGGTCGACCATTATAAACCCCTATCCCAATTCAGCTCTGGTCGCGACTTTCTAATATGGTAAGAATATAACAGCTTCCTTCTCCTAAACTGTGTTTCAAATCCCAGAATCTCCACGTCGTTCCAATGGATATTGTGCCGAGTATCTACAGCGTGTTCGGCAACTGCGGACTTTTCTGGTTGGGCCTTGGAGAGAGCGTTCCGGTGTTCCTTCGGGCGCTTGTCCAGCGGCCGACCACTCTCGCCAATGTACGTTGCGTTGCATTCGCATGTTAGGCGGTAGATGGTTCCAGAGTTTTGTACCCGATCTCTTCGGTCTTTGAGACGTTGGCACAGTCTGTTTTGTTTAGCATTGACCAGCCGCATGAACGATGACAACTCCCAGGGGCCTCAGGCGGCGTTCCAGGCGCTCTCCAACGCCCGGGTATGGAACTGAAATATATCTCACCCTGTTATCCGTTTTCCTTTTTTGGTCTTTGTGTTTTCGTGCAGCAGACGAAGCGCTTTTCTTTCGATATCCGTTAGCGGCGAAGACCTTGTCAAGGGTGGACAGTTCAAACTTAATGCTGTCCTCGTCGCATATTTTTCGGGCCCTTTCAGCAAGACAGCGCACGACACCTTGCTTCACCTTTTGGGGGTGGTTTGACTCTTGCCGCAGGTAGACTTAGGTGTCGGTGGGCTTCCTGTAGACGGAGGTTTGTAGTCGCCTATCAGTTTTTTGTAAGTTGACATCAAGGAAATGAAGACATCCGTTTTTCTCTAACTCCATGGTGAATTAGATTGATGGTCGGATGCTGTAAAAAAAAACAGACTGTGCCAACGTATCAAAGACCGAAGAGATCGGGTACAAAACTCTGGAACCATCTACCGCCTAACATGCGAATGTAGCGCAACGTACATTGGCGAGAGTAGTCGGCCGCTGGACAAGCGCCTGAGGGAACACCGGAACGCTCTCTCCAAGTCCCAACCAGAAAAGTGCGCAGTTGCCGAACACGCTGCAGATACTCGGCACGATATCCATTGGAACGACGTGGAGATTCTGGGATGTGAAACACAGTTTAGGAGAAGGAAGCTGTTAGAATCTTACCATATCAGAAAGTCGCGACCAGAGCTGAATCGGGATAGGGGTTTAGAATGGGCGACCATCTGGAGAGTGGCTAATATTGACGAGCAGTAGTCTTGGGGGAGGGGTGGGGGAGAATTAGGGATGTCAATTGTGATGTATGTTATAGTCTACCGTTTTTTACTACGTGGAAGTTGTCAAGTGTGTTGTTTTACAGTCTCTGTCGTGATATGCTGCATTGAAGTGCCGCATTCCTCACTGCTCGTGTCCTGTTTGAAATTGTGTTGAAAACCTTAATTGTCTTCTCTTTTAATATACCATCTGACGCCGGAGCCGCTAAGAGCTCCGAAAACTCATGAATTGTTTTTAAAAAGGGTCATCCCAGGTATACTGTTATCATGTTAAATATCATTGAAATTCTAAATATCCAGACATTTTTGAATTCCCAAAGGTCAAAAGAATCCAATTCCGACAATATTTTTATATGTGATAAATGATTAAAACGTTATCCCATGACCTCAGATCATGTGACCTCCGGTGAACTCGTTGCCCGTGAAAATATGTTTTTATTGATAACATGGAAGGACCATATTTTTGCTTGACATATCGCAACTGAACAAAAAAAACGCTTTTGTTACAAATGCTCGCTTGGAGTGTGCAAACTTTGCCATATTTCAAGCTTTTCGTAGATCGAGCTTCTAACTCGGCCGGGCCGGGCTGTCGGCGGAGCCCAAGCCGAGAAAGGATCCCCACCCACCCGGCCATGCGATGGTTAGCATGGGAGACGTGGCAGTTGCAAGGGGGTCATGCAGGGAGCCCCTGACAGTGCCTCAGAGGGCTCCAATGGCTGTTCGGGGGCCTCTCTGCCCAATCAATGTTCATCATGTGCTCATATGGCTGCTCAGGGCCACCTCGTTTGTCAAAGAAGATACCTCAGGGGGAAATGTGACTGCCAGGGCCAATCAGTCAATCGGTTTTTCGCCAATCGGCAGCCCTTTTGGAGGCGGGGGTGCATCGAAATGGAATTGGCCTGCCCCAGACGAATCCCGTGCATATACGGTTGGAGGGGGAGGAGGCAGGTGCTCTCCCTTGTTTTCTGCCGGCTCTCCTGACACTCCGCTCCCCTCATTTAGTCGGTACAGGTTAGTTTGTCACGAGCTTCATGGTCCTATACGGCGGCCCAAGGGATGGCGGCTACTGGAGAATGCGTCTCCGGCTGGCGCTGAAGACGCAGTTTTTTTTCAAACGACTCTTGGCAGAAGGCCGATACTGCTATATTTCCCCATCCCGTCAAGCATTTTCGATCGGGCGTCCTTCCCATCCCCTAGCCATGATTAGTTATCCGATCGTCCGATAGATGTCGCTAGTATCGGTCGCGCCCATCAAAGTGCCGCCCGAGAGTTTCCGATCCGTTTACTATTATCCGTGGCTGGGGCGTCGATTTGTATCCTTTTGTGGGGGCCATGGCCCCACCAATGTTGATCTTGCCCCCCCCCAATGTTGATGTGCCCCCCCAATAACCTATGCCATTTTATGCTGATAAGAAAGCTAAAGGAAAAAAAAGAAAAACCCCATGCTAAGTAGAAACATTGATGTTAACGAGCACATTTTGTTCTGAAAATAAACAGTTTTGGATTAGATAGTGGACTGACTCTCCACCTTTTGTTGAAAAATGTAAAATTGTGTGCAAAAAAACAAACAAAATAGCTGGATTTCCCCCCACTGTGGAAGTACAGCTTATATCATAAAATGTTGAGATTAGCGATGCTGATGCATTTTAAACCAGATTGTCTGGAAAAAAAATATGCTAAGCAACTAAACAACAATTGCATGGTCATACTGATGTTTGTACAAACCACCAATGGCAAAACCACATGCATATGAAGCTTGAACATGATTAATACCATTCTCAATTCCCAGTCATTGTCAAACTTGCATGCAAATCATGGCTATCATTGAGATTGTGTATATACAAACTATAATCATCTTCAGCAACCTACCCATCACACCATCATCTTGATATTTACCAAGGTACCTACCTACCTACATGCCCAATGACAATGTGCATGCATTCAATATTGATATGGGGCAACCCAATCTCAAACTGAACCAACAAAAGCCACGTGTGAGCCAATCTGCCAGCCTATGAAAACATGAGAGAAAAGTCAGCAAGATCCGTATAGAGACCTCATTATAATTGTTATTCCTGAAGAAAGCAATAGGTATTAAGCTGTGGCCACACATGACTTCCGAAACAAACGCTATAGTCATACAAAACCAGTGTCTGGTGGCGCGCATTATGCCACCCACGATACTATTACCCGGGCCCCCACGAAGTGGGTTTGGTAGCGGGCTTGAAGGTTTCCCTTCACCATTGGTTTACATGCAATCTTACCGTCTTTCTCTACGCTCTCTTGCATGTTTTATGGCAATATAGATCACTTTGACGTATACCAATTGAAAGACCTATTCTTCAGCTTCAGCAAAATGTATCCTAAATGACCCAGTAACAATCTTCTTGCCTAACAATGTGCCGTTTCCGGCAGGCTGACCATCAAGTGCCTTCAAAATAAAGGGATTTTCCCGATATTGGTAGCCTCCCTCTCCCGTCCGTTTTAGCTGGTGTTGTCACCCCGTTCGAGAGCGGAAGAGGACAGACGGGGGGGCTAAGTGCGCCATAGCTTCTTCCCTTCAGTGGCAGGAGAATTTCCGAAAAGTAACCACAGAAGACCGCCTGAAATGATCTGACCGCCCCTAGACCGTAATAGGAGGCCCTTTGTCGTCATAAGAGGTCCCATAGCCGCCAAGGAAGCCAATACTGCCACAAGAGGTAGGGCGGATCCAGGAATGTCATCTGGGGAGGGACACGTGCTTGGAGTGGCCCACCGCGAAAGTAGCGAGGGGTGCCTTTCCTGCCGAGAGGCGCCTGTGGCTGAAAAATTCGAGGGTGTTGGGGTGCACTCGAGCCTTCGCGGAGGGACGCGTTTTCCTGGTTGAAGGGACGCCACCTTTCATGGGGGCATGTGCCCCAACTTCCGTCCCTGGATCCGCCACCGACAGGAGGCCCCATATATCCAATGTAATATATATTTGTGCATTTGTGTGTGTGTATATATATATATATATATGTATATATGTGTGTGTGTGTGTTGGTGCATGAATGGTTCAAAAGCAATCTTCACCAATGAGCCGCAAGACATTATTGCAAATGATTATGCCCTTTATTTGCATGTTTACGGTTAAGCTCCATGAATGGATGCACGCGTTTGGTTTGTGGGTGCATATGCAGTCTGTATATATTGGTGGCAAATTGTGAAAATAATTGGTGGGCAGGGGCACTGGCGGATCCAGGGGAGGGGCATTCCGGCATGCCCCCCAGCGCTTCAAAGGGGCATGTCTTTGCCCCCCCAAACCAACAAAAGTAAACTGAATTAAAATGCAGTAACCTTTGCTGAGGTTAAAAAAATAGCGTTCCGGGTGAAATAATCTCCAATTTTAAAGGTATTTTGTTATAATTGTTTGGTCAGCCCCCCCCCCCGGGGGGGGGAGGCTGACGCCGTAAACCGAAAAGTTCCCCAAAAAAAAGGGGGCTAGATCCGCCAGTGGGCAGGGGGTGTTTGTTGATACCCGCTGATGACATCTGTTCGCTATGTCTGTGTGCAGGAAGCTGGCTGCATCTGTCATTGAGGATGCAAGTCACAAATGGGAAAATTGCATAAAAATGGTTACCTTCGACCCAACTGCAGATGTAGCGTCCTGCTTACGTGGTTCATAAAACTCCCGAATACGAATATATCGAGTGCGAATATGTTCTTAGTACGATTTTCACGTGTATTTGCGCATACGTATTTCAAGTACGAATGTATCGCGAATTTATTACGTAACCAAGTAACAACGGCAGCAGCACGACTACCTACGTGGATCGCCAACCGTGGTTGGTGAAAAAAACACAGACATGAACTCACAATATAAGAATATTTCACCTGTAACTTCGCCTGCTTTCATTCATCACTCGCATCGCAGCCGTAATGTACGAGTGGTCTGCGCACGTGGTGACCGTCTGTCACAGCGCGGCTGAACTGATCCTATGTAATGAACTGGGGCGGCAAGGGAACACACGCCAGCGGGAAGGATACCCCTCGCGCAAATTACGTCGCAGGAGCCGACGGGACGGCTTCGGGAACGGACACAGCAACGGGGCCATTCGCAACCTGATCTGGCCATAATGTGAATGACCTATCAGCGGTCCGCGACCTGGACCGTGCACGCCTGACCCACCGTCTGCACGATGGTCGCTGGCAGCCGGCGGCTGTGGAAAGCTGACGTCTTCCTATTTATATATTTATTTATTCATTTCACAATACATGCCCTCCACGTGCAGTGGCTATTATGGACAGTCCTCTGCAATTTGTTATGGAAATCACATTTTAAAGTCATATTTAGGCAATCCAACATCCGTAGGTTTAAAGTAATACAATATTAGTGCGTTTAAGTGATTCAACATCGGTAGGTTTTAAGCCGTCCAACATCAGTAGGCTAGGTTAGGTTGTATTAATTTTTATTGATAATTGTATGTTATTTTTCATTATATACCACCAGACCCAAAACCTTTTCCCCACACTTCCCATATGTTGTTGAGGTGGGATAGCAGGTACATATAGTCAATTTTTTCTTGTTTAAAAAAAGTTATTTCAATGTTTTTAATATTCTTTTCTTGGACTGATTTCTTAGACAGAGGTACTTGAACTTAAAGTGCTTATATCTTTGGAAGTTTTCATTTTCCAAAGGAATGAGTGTCAAATCAGAAAACACCAGAATAACAACATTGTGATCAGAAATGGCCCAGGGACTTCTTATGCATGTTTGCCATTTTAATGATGATTATTGGGGTTTTGGGTGCGTAAACCCCATTGGGTTATATTGCACCTATAACAAGGTTGCCTAAGCACGCGGCAGACTGTCACAAACGAATATAAAACATCGGTAGCTATTAAGGCGCTTGATCTAAGAACTGTGGAAACAAGTAATCAGTTAGGCAGGTGCATATAATACGCAAAATCCCATCTCCGCAAGGAAGCATAAAACTGCTCCATTGTGTATAAATCGGTAATAATCTCCCAATAGGTTCTTCAACCTCAGAGCATTCGCATCTTATCCGAAGTGGCGCCTACGTTCTTCTGTGTATGCTTGGCACGCCACCAGCACATGGTGCACAGTCAGCGCGGCATTACACCTCACATTTCGGCCTGTCGTCCCCGCACAATAAATACCTGTGTTGCTAGAGTGTGACCAATTATGAGACGACAGATGGCTACCTCGTCCCTTCTAGTTTGGCCGAAGGACGAGGGCCACGGAGCTAAGGTTTGATTTTCTTTAATTTGTTGAACTCCACTTGGTCCCATTTGCCCTGCCACTGTCTGAGAATAAATGATGAGATAATTGGGTAGTAGTCACTGGCAGGGAGTGGGAGAACGCGACTCCTTGGCGCTTGTGCTGCACGCCTTGCAGCCCTGTCGGCCAGCTCGTTACCACGGATTCCGACATGTGCTGGAATCCAGCAAAGTATGACCTGTTTTCCCATGCGATGCAGCGAAGTAAGGGCGATAAAATGTATCGTACGATGACATGTTGCTGGTTAAAAAAACTGTGCAGCGCCACAAGACTGCTCAGAGAATCAGTCAAAATAACATGCAAAATATCGTGGTCAACCTCGATGTATGCAAGAGTTTTGCTGATGGCCATCAACTCCGCAGTGAAGACCGTGGCGTGTGGCGGCATTTTACACAAATCCTATAATTGTTGATGGAAAGAATCAACCTAAATATAGGCATCACTCACTTGTTATCTCATGATAAGCTCATTCTTTGTCCATTCTGTAAAAAACTTTGCCCATAAATGCACCATTTCAGTCAGCAGATCTGACCCAAATCATATATTTATCATACCTTTGACCCTAACTCAGTGTAGCTATCACTTAGTAGTAAATAGGGTCATATCGTGATTGTTATTTTGGTGCACAAAGAACATATTTTTTTACCAGCAAGCACAAAATTGGTTGAAAAGCAAAATAATACCAAAAAGGAGAGCTTTCAATTGGTTCATATACAATAACTAATTATTGAAAGCTTTAGGAATTTGCAAGGTAACCTAGCATAAAATTAGCCAGCCTAATCTATTTTCTCAGAGAAAAGTATCAAAATCTTGAGATAAAAGGACATAACCTAACCAGGCCTATCCATCTTTTTTCCGTGGAGGAAAAACATTGTCAACATGCAAACAAAGCAAGAAAAACACAACAACGTAATGTTGCAAATGATGTAAACATCACTAATACAAAAAGTTTCAAGATTACCCAGGATATTGGCTGGTGGGAATATTATGGTGGGAATAGCTGATGGTAGGAGACATTTGCTTCTCTGCAAAGAGGCAGGGTTGAGCAGCTCTTTCTTTAGATTACTTCTGATCAATTTAGGTGAAATGCTTGGAGCATGCTCTTGGTTCCCAACATTTGAGAACTTAGACATGTTTTATTGTATGCTAAGAGATTTTGCTAAGGCAGAATCCTGATAAAAATGGTGTAACCAGATTTCTTCTTTATTAAAGTTGCCTGCCCAGTGCCACCTCTGGTACTTCACAGTAAGGCATGACACCTGAAACAGAGATGTGTTACATTCAAACATTCTATCTAGATGCTGAATTCATACTACAGGAAATCAGACTGCAATTCATGGAAAGTTTCAGGACGGCAATTCATAGCATGACGATTGTATTGTACATAAATGTTCAATTATGCATGCAAAATTAATAAAGGAATAATGCACCATGCCCTGGGTCTAGCTGGCCTAGAAAGAGCTATGTTTGCAATGACTGTTGTATGTCAATGTAGGTAGGTAGGTACATGTTCGGAAAGATAGGCTGCTCCTGGATTTTTGGAATCCAGAACACTATCCTCTCCAGAAAATTGTTTCTTGTTTTCTCATCTGGAGGTTGAATCTCCTAAGTCACCTCCTATGTTTGACAATGAGCTGCTGTGATCAAGTAAAAGTGCTCAAAATTCACCGAAAGTGGGTGCAAATTGAGTGGATGCATAAGGTTTGAACAAAAATATTCTCCATACTGGATGACTACAAAATATTCCTCTCAACATGAAATATACAACGCAGAAATCCAACCTTGCCTATGCATGATAAAAATATGTGTCGGAACAAATGTTCACTGGAAAGAACAGGACAAGATTAATAACTCAGTCAGCGGAAGATAAATATATTTGCTTGTAGAGGAAGCAAAATAAAGGTAACCATTGCGTATGATTTGAGGAAAGTCGTCTGCAACCATATTGATACCATACTAAAAACCCTTCGGATGACGTCATGCGGGCTTGAAGGAAAACTTCGATCTACCTTCTAGTAAAGGTATCTTGCTATTACCTTAGAAGGTACACAAAAGTTCGCCTTCAAGCTTTGGTGACGTCATAGTTTTTTCTCTTATATTGCAGAAATTGGTAGCATCAGGCGTGTTTCAATTCCACTACGCATGAGACAGTTAAAGCATTTTTCACTTTTCAAGTTTCAAAGTTTAAAGAACCTAACCCAGCCAAACCTAACCTATCATAAGTTGCTGTTGAATAAAAAAGGATTGGTAAATTTGCAGATTAAGGTGATTTTTTGTCTGAATTTTTCTTCAGAATACCATGTTCATGACGGTGACTAAGATCATGGGACCACTTATTTTCGGTGCAAATTCATTTTATTTTATTTTGAAAAAAACAATTTGACAAATTTTCCAATTTAAAAAACCTAAACCAACCTACCCTAACCAAACCTAACCCATTTGTTTGCTTTATGGTGACAAATGTGTGTAGAAACGTTTCTTGGTTGGTTGGTTGGTTATTTGGGCTTACGGCCGCATTGGCTGCGTTGGTCATACAGCGCCCATACAACTTTTCTTTTTCCCACCTTAAAGCACAATAATACCCAAAAGTTTCTCCAAAACATTTACAAACGTGTTCACTAATAAATAATTTTTCTTCAAAAGCAGCTTAGGTTAGGTTAGGCTGGGTTAGGTTTCTTTTTTAAGGTTGAGAATTTTCAGAAAATAAATTAATTGAAATTTGCTTTTCATTTTATATTTTGTTCTCAAAAGATAGGTTAGGCTAGGTTAGGTTAGGTTTTGTTGCATTTAAAAAAAAACATTTATGTTTATGCTATGTTACCGAACTCAAAGACCTTTTTGACATTATTTGCTCACAACCTGAAAAGTAAGCATTTGCACAGAAAATAAGTGGGTCAAATCATCTTAGTCACCTTCATAAACATGGCATTCTGCAGAAAAAAATTATTTAAAAAAAAGATAAAAAGAACACCTTAAACTGCAAAGTTACCAAATAATTCGCAATTTTGGGGGAAACCTTTTTGGAAAAGTTTTGAAAGTTTTCCAACTTGAAAAGCCTAAACTAACCTAACTTAACCAAACCTAACTCATTTCTTTGCTAGATGGAGGTAAATGTTTGTAAAAACTTGTCTTGTTACCACCTTAAAGCACAATAATACCGGTTTGGCTAGGTTAGGCTAGTTTAGTTGTTTAACTTGGAAAAAAAAATTCTAAAATTTTCACAAATAAAATAAAATCGTAAATTTTCCTTCAAAAGCAGCTGACGTTATGTTCGGTTAGGTTGGGTTCGGTTGTTCAGTTTATACAATTTTCAGAATATATATTGCTTAATTTTTGTTTCTAATTTTTTGTCTACAAAGGGAGGTTAGGATATGCTAGATTAGGTTATGTTGGTTATGATTATTAGGCTATGGTATGGATTCACTAATGAGTGAATCCATACCATTCCCACTAGAGTCTAAAAGCTACATCATAACCTTACTTCTATAACGTATATCACAAGAACACATCTCGATTCTACTGCTCACTCAGGACACCATAGAAGTCAATTAATGAAAGTGTTACTTCATTACCTGCATTGCTAATGTAAACAGAAAGAAGTCCTTTGAACCATATGTAAATGGAGCAGCACCTTCACAGTGCTGCTCCATCCACATCCAATTCCAACCCTGACCAAACTTCAGGAGCGCATCCGTCTCCAAAGCAGCCTGCGGAAAAAGGTATGTATTGCAGAAAAAGTACTATGATCTGAATTCCATGGTATCCCTGTTGCCTAATAGTCCATCCTTGCCTATCCATGTAGGAGATATTTGACTTTCCTCAAACTGTCTGGAGACTTGGGAGTTCAAATCACTTGGGAGTGATGAAGCAGATGAGTTATTCCTGTACGCTTATGCTGCATGGCACAGTGGCACAGTGGCATGCATGGCACAGTGGCATGCCGAATGGGGAGGGGACATTGTGGGCAGTTTCCTCCCTGACAGGTTGTGGGACCCCCAAGAATCGCGTCGAGCTCCGGAAAAAAATTTCGCCTGTCTCCTTAAAAATCCCGTTTAAGCCTCCAATAATGGTACCGGGACTCCGAAAAATCACATTGGGGGCTAAAACATCGCGCAGGGAATCCTGAAAATGACGCTGGGGCCTCAAAAGTTCCCGCCTGGGCCCCTGAAAATCACGGTGGGGGCTCAGAAGAGTCGTGCTGGGGTTCAAGAAAATCACAACGGAGGCCACAAACGGCCGGGCCCGGGGCCCCGGAAAGTCACGCTGAACCTAGGGGTGCCAAGAATTATCGTCCCGGACAATCACGCTAGGGGCATGACATGTCGCACCGGGGTTCCAAAAGTCTCATTATGATCACCCAGCAAATGAAGCCGGGGCAACGAAAAACAGTCCCGACATGGAAAATCACTCTGGGTCCAAATAACCGCTCCAAAAGCGCACAAAACGTGTTGGCCCCCAAAAGCGTGTCCTAACCACTAAAGCTCGCGCTTGAGATCCGAACAAGTGACCACGGGGTCCCCAAATATCGCATTCGGGACCCAAAATTCCGTCGGTAGTCCCAAAATTTAATGTGGGTAATCCAAAGCATACCGAGTTTCGCAAAAAGCGACAGGGCATTAAAATATGCGCTGCATCTCGAAATAAACACACTGGGAGCGCTAAATAAAAACATAACGGAGGCCCTCAAGGCACACCAGGGTCATGAGACCACACGGGGCCTCAAAAACAGGCTGGGCCCTCAAAAAGGGAATTGATCATGAACAAGGAACAAACAGACCGGGCACTAAATAAACACATCGGCGTCTTCGAAAACGCGCGATACCTAAAAAAATCATCGGTGTATAAAACAGCAACAAAGCTGTAAAAAAGAGCCCGGTCACAAACATTTGCCGAGCACCTAACACAAATTGGCTGGAGCCCTAAAAGTTAAAACACATCCATAGAAGAAGAAAAACGCAACGGGTAAAAAAACGAACACCAAGCTAGGGTCACGGCTCGGTAGCCAATATGGGAGCTTATTTAATCAAAGAGATGAGGTGCATCAAAGGTCAGTGTGTCTCCGGATTTCTTAATCACGAGAAAATGTGGGAAGAAGAGAACCAATACATCGAATTGAATTGATATATTTTTTTCCAGTGAGCGCATTACCAAGCATTTCACATGTCAAATGTGGCACAGACACATGATCATGGCACATGATCAAATGTATCACGTGACAGTTATTAGCAAAACGTGGGAGACCTAGCAGAAACCGGAGAAGCGCACGTAGAGTGGCGAATGCGTCGACTGCGCAAGGCGGGTGTACACGAGCACGAACGTTGGCGTTTTGGCGAACAGGCGTTATTAATTGGAATGCCTGATATTGGCAAATTTTATATTTTCGAGTGATTTGTTCAGGTGTAATTTTAGCAGTGTGAGGTGACTTTTCAAGGGATACCAAAAGAAAAACCTTCAAACAGGATGGGGAGGAGTTTGGGTTGAAATCCGGTGATTCAGAAATAATGGTGGTAAATTTGGCCCCCTCCACAGGACAGTTAATTTGGTCACTAATTATTCTATAACAAAAATATAAAGAACCACCTTTGAATTTTGTTTGGTTGAAATCCGGGACTTTTTTAACGGGGGTAGGTGGGCACCTTCCAAATTAGTTTGCCTCCTCTCGCAAATCCTAGGTACGCCACTGCCATGGCATGACATAATTTGACCTGTTGATAGCTATAATCCGCCGCAATGGACGGTGTACTCCGCGGCCCCGGTCCGCCACAGTGGACGGTGTGCTCCGCAGCCCCGGTCCGTTACAATGGACGGTGTACTCCACGACCCTGACCCGCCACAGTGGACGGTGTGCTCCGCGGCCCCGGTCCGTTACAATGGACGGAGTACTCCACGGCCCTGATCCGCCACAGTGGTCGGCTTGCTCGGCGACCCTGATCCACCACAGTAGATGATGTACTCCGCGGTCCTGATCCGCCGCAGTGAATGCTATGCTTCGCGGCCCTAGTACGTCATAGTAGGTGTGCCCCACGGCCCCGGTATACCACAGTGCACGGTGTACTTCGCGGCCCTGGTTTGCCACGGTTGATGATGTACTCCGCGGCCCTGGTCCGCCACAGTGGACGGTGTGCTCCGCGGCTCCGGTCCGTTACGGTGAACCATGTGCTCCGCGGCACCGGTCCCCCAGAGTGGATGGTGTGCTTCGCGGCTCTGGTCCGCCATAGTAGAAGGTGTGCTCCACAGCCCGGGTTCGCCACAGTGGATGGTGTGCTCTGCGACTCTGGCCCGCCACAGTGGACGTCAGGGTCGAAAAAAACTGGCTTTTCCTGGATTTTGCCATCCGTAGCATTATCCTCTTCACAAAATTATCCTCCATGTTGTTTCCTCCATGTGTTTTCAATTTGGACGTCTGATGGTGTTGTCCGACAATTAATTGCCCCGTGGTAAAGTGCTCAAGATTCACCTGAAGCTTCAAAGGGAGATTCTGATGCCAAGGTTTGAGGGAAAATATCGTCTCCGTATTCTATCACTGAGAAATTGTCCTCTCCTCGTCCATGATTGCAAAGTATCAATCCAACCCTGGTAGACGGCGCGTTCTCCACGGCCCTGGTCAGTCACAGTGAACGGTGTGGGATTAGTCACGGCTTTGCATCATCTTTCCGAGCAGTTTTGTGTGCATTAGTTGTCACTTTCTCCGCATTCTACCGTTCACCTTACCATTAATAGGTACCAATGTCACCCATGCATCAATATTTCCCAATTCGTCACAGCCATTGAATCTGATTGAGACACAGCTGCTCTTGTGGTGCATTTCGATCGATGGATATTGATGTCATCAGAAAAGGAAATTTTGTCAGCAGCGAGACTGACTTACTTCCACTAGGGTAATGATTACAGGTACTGACAGCAGCGCGGCCAGAAATGCTTTTGGGTGCGGCACCCTTCTGGCCTTATTCGTGTCCCTCGCACCTATATGAAGACTCCTTACGTCTGCCATGTGTTTATAGTGTCCGAAATTTTGCACCTCTTTATATTTGCTCTTTACCTTTATATGCTTTATATTTGCTTTATATAATTAGGTCCGGAAACACGAAGTCGGGTCATCTCGGATCATTGTTTGTTCACACAATGTCATGGTGTACTACTTCGGTGGCCCTAAAACCGAATTAAAATTTCAATTAACAAGGAACAGTAGCATTCGGCATAAGACGACATTGCGGCCGCAATGTCGCCAAGGTAGCGGACGCGCACAAAAATCACAACTCCACACACAAGACGGCAGTGTAGAATATCCATAATACTTGACCTGACCTAACACCATTGACCTTGTCACATATTTGAAAGCAGAATGTCTAATCATTCTTATATCATGTTCTGCACAAAATGTTTCCCCTTATTGCAATAAGAAGAGATAATTTGACCTGACCTCCGCTTAGTAACCTTGACCTTGATTGAACTTTTGGGAAAGCAGAGTTATTTGATTTGATGAAAGAACAGTATGATCTGGATTTGGTGCTGCTATGCTGCAATTACTGCGAATGGTGGCATTTTAGAGACTTTGGAATATTATCCTCCTTGGTCCGTCCCAAGTCAATTTCAAGGGGAATTAGAAATCAAATTGGTGAATGAGGTCAAAAAGGCAAATATGGTGGGGTCCAAGCGCCACCAAAGGTATATAAAAATCCGCAGTACGTTTTGGAAGGAAAGGATTACAAGTACTAACAGGGTTGCAGTGAAAATGCTCCTGTTGCGACACACCTGGTGCGGGGCCCATTCCAATTCCACCGATTTGAAAACTGTTTTGAATTCTAACATTATTCCTGCTGTCCGAAGTTTTGTGCTTTTTATTTCCGACTGTAGCAAAGAAATCATTCGAGCCGAGTCCTACTCTTGCTCTTGGCTGCGCCATTGGGTACGGGTGTGGTTTTTAGACTATTGTAAACAAAATAGCAGGACGATTGCGCTAATTGATGTCTGTGATCCGTTGTGCATTTTAATTTGCTTGGTGTCGTGTATGGTGACTGACTAGACTCGGCGATCACGATGACTACATCAATGCACATGTTTGATCAGAGGACATTGTTTTCTATTTTTATGCTTTTGTGGAAGCTGTGCTCCCTCCCTGACCCTAAAACTCGCCCCACAAAAACTTTGGCTTCGCCCCTCCCTAATGTTAGGCACCAAGGAAATAGCTTCACCCATCGTCATCACAGTTCATGCCTGCTGTGCTCCGATGCTCCATCAAGGCCGGTGTGTTTTAGCCTGCATATGGGCGCAGAAATATTTTATTTAAGCCGGTGTGTGTTTGTTGGTGTGTGGAGTGAGGGGTGGGTGACGTTGACGACGACGACGACGACGACGACGACGACGACGACGACGACGACGACGACGACGACGACGACGACGACGACGACGACGACGACGACGACGACGACGACGGCGACGGCGACGGCGGCGACGGCGACGGCGACGACGACGACGACGACGACGACGACGGCGACGGCGACGGCGACGGCGACGGCGACGGCGACGGCGACGGCGACGGCGACGGCGACGGCGACGGCGACGGCGACGGCGACGGCGACGGCGACGGCGACGGCGACGGCGACGGCGACGACGACGACGACGACGACGACGACGACGACGACGACGACGACGACGACGACGACGACGACGACGATGATGGATCCGAGTCCACTGTATGACACTGTAGTCGCATGCTATGACTGCTATGCTAAGTTTTTATGTTGACATGTGCTGTGTACTGCTCTTTTGCTTATGTGACTTCACCTGTTACTGGGCGATTTTGCTCGTTGGCGAGGATGCTGAATAAACATAAGCATACACATCGTCAAATTAAAAAAATCAGAATGATTGAGGTCTGAAAATATAGTGAGCGAAATCCGATGAGTTTTTGGTTGGGGGGGGGGGATAAGTACGTTGACACTTCAGCCCCCCAATGTTTTTAAAAAATCGATACCTCTGATCCGTGGCATAACCAACGAGTTTATTTTTCGAGGGAAGGAAATGGGCCTCCACGTGGAACAGATATGGGGCGAAGAAAATTATGTTTTGGAATAATAGTGTGCTCTAATAAAATGGTTGCATGAAAGTGGTTTATTTAATTTTTAATTGTTCCAGAGTTCAGAAATGTGGATTGCGGGTGCGCGCACCCCCGGATCGTAAGGTAACACATTGTACTCCTTGAGAGGATGAAAAGTCCTGGCAGAATTTCGGATCCAGTTCAGTCGATACTCACGTGGGCCTTCTTCACAAATTGTGAGTTTCTCGTCGACACTGGCGGAATTACGGTGACAACTGTAAGATGGAACCAATATACCAGGCCTTACCGGACCAATATACCCTGCCTTACCAGACGAATGTACCCAGCTTATAGTACCAATATATCCGGGCTTACTGGACCAATATATCAGGCATTACCAGACTAATGTACCCGGCCTTACCGGAACAATATAGCCGTCCTTATCGGACCAATATGTTCGGCCTTACCGGACCAATATACTCGGCCTTATCAGAACAACGTACCAGGATTCCCGGACCAACATACCAAGCTTTACCGCACCAATATTAGATAATAACCTTACAGACCAATAGGCAACGCCCTAAGACGTAATGTTAAACCCCACGAAGTTTGGTGTGGACTCGTCCCCTCCCCCCCCCCCCTCCACCCCTCCACCCACTCACCCACCCTCCCCTCCACCCCTTCACCCTTGGCGGCGCGCCTGCCTGTCGTGAAGGGTCATACTTGTCAACCCGATACTATTTTATCGTTGCAGGTATATCAATCCGTTCAAACTTTGCAGCAGCTAACTTGGCATCGTTTATAATTTCTGAAAGTTCGGTCAAGTCATCTCAGCTTGACTTTCCACGTCGTGATCCAACGTCTTCAATTAAGCACAATTAATTGCCCGCCGCACAACGTGCGATCTATATTGAAACATGGTCTTGCCTGGCGACACTTGGTCTGCTTCTCGGAGCGACACTTGGCGGTCAGTTGGCACAGCCGAGCTAAACGACGGGCAGCTCATCGGCCGCAAGCTGACGCTATTTCTCGGAACTGAGCGGGATCGGCCTGTCGTTTGCACCGACAGAGCTGGCCAGATGGGACCCATTGCAGGACTCACAACTCCGCAGGAGCCTCCTCATCACAGAAATCGTCACATAGAGTGATCATAACTCCCTCTCTCCCTGAACAGTAGCCGGCTGTGATGGCCATGGCCAGGGCTACTGACTATCTATCTCAGTTGCCCGGGTTCGGCGTTCCTGCACCGATAATTGGGCGCGCCAGCTGCCTGTATCGTGCTGACTGCAGTAAAGTCAGCATCAATCCGAAATGTAGTCGTTTGTCATCGGCTATGGCAGCTGCTCCAGAGAGAAAGAGGAAGAGGACGAGGAAGAGGAAGAGGAAGAGGAAGAGGAAGAGGAAGAGGAAGAGGAAGAGGAAGAGGAAGAGGAAGAGGAAGAGGAAGAGGAAGAGGAAGAGGAAGAGGAAGAGGAAGAGGAAGAGGAAGAGGAAGAGGAAGAGGAAAAGGAAAAGGAAGAGGAAGAGGAAGAGGAAGAGGAAGAGGAAGAGGAAGAGGAAGAGGAAGAGGAAGAGGAAGAGGAAGAGGAAGAGGAAGAGGAAGAGGAAGAGGAAGAGGAAGAGGAAGAGGAAGAGGAAGAGGAAGAGGAAGAGGAAGAGGAAGAGGAAGAGGAAGAGGAAGGGGAAGAGGAAGAGGAAGAGGAAGAGGAAGAGGAAGAGGAAGAGGAAGAGGAAGAGGAAGAGGAAGAGGAAGAGGAAGAGGAAGAGGAAGAGGAAGAGGAAGAGGAAGAGGAAGAGGAAGAGGAAGAGGAAGAGGAAGAGGAAGAGGAAGAGGAAGAGGAAGAGGAAGAGGAAGAGGAAGAGGAAGAGGAAGAGGAAGAGGAAGAGCCGATCTACCTCAATGGCGGTTGCTATCCTCCAAAATAGCGCACCTCAGGATAAAAAAACTACCAAATAAATAATATCAAACCGCGTATAGTTGACCGTGTAAGTGGATGGGATTTCGTCAATACGGTAACAACGAGCGATACAAATATGGAGCATTTCTACTGCTGTGATTTAATTGTTTTCTTCTCTTTTTCTTCACATGCTACACCCACTGCCCATTTTCTCTTTCCCCACCCGTCCACACTGGCACCGTTTTGTGCATGCACACCAACCCCTCCATGCACACCAACCCCTCCATGCACACCAACCCCTCCATGCACACCAACCCCTCCATGCACACCAACCCCTCCATGCACACCAACCCCTCCATGCACACCAACCCCTCCATGCACACCAACCCCTCCATGCACACCAACCCCTCCATGCACACAAACCCTCCATGCACACCAACCCCTCCATGCACACCAACCCCTCCATGCACACCAACCCCTCCATGCACACCAACCCCTCCATGCACACCAACCCCTCCATGCGCGACGGGATGTCTCACCAGTACATTCGTGCCTACCGGCGATATCTCGTCGAGATTTACACTTTGCAACCTTAATTTTCGGAAAGGTCCAGCCCTGCACCAGCCATCTCCACGAATTGTTGCCTGAGGTGTTTACTTTTCTCAAAATTAATATGATAACGTTTAGCACGCGCACTGGAGGGGGCGAAATCCGCCCACTTCTCCGGTTTTTCGTACATAACTGCAGATTTTACTGTTCGATATACGCGATTTTCTGCATACCTGCTTAAAAATGACCGGCGCGTCGTTTAAAGGACAAAAAATGGAAATCGGTCGAAAAATTTTCAAGCTAGAGGCCGTTAAAGTAAAAAAAAAATCCCAGCGCCAGACCACAAACATCGGCGCTGATGCGCTTCCCGTATATTCGCAAAAGGGAAGTGTTCTTGGCAACACTAGCGACTTGTTTGATGTATATTGATATCCTATATAGTTTCAAGGTCATGTTAGGTCACCGAGGTCAAGTCAGGTCAAGTTCATGACAGGTTAATGGAACCAAACTTGATGAACTGGAATGTTGTCATAAATGCACTACTGTTTGTCATTTGCACTGTTTTTCATTGCGTTTCCATACTTTATTCATGTACTTCACTCCTTTCTTCGCGAAGCCGATTGCGCCGAGCTGCCCGACGGAGCAGTCGGACGGGCGGCTCGGTTCCGGTAACTAGAACAGGTAACTGACCTGATAAAGTGCTGCTATATAGGTGACCTGAGGTCAAATGTCGAGTCTAGCATCTGTATTGCATCATTATTAACGTCCAAAACATCATTGATGCCCATTTTGGAGCATTTAAACACAATCACAGCGATCCATAATAATGACAAGCCAAGCCACGCAAAACAAGACAATTTTGACAAGTGTGACCTAGTTTGACCTTGAAGATATTGACCTAAGGTCATGACATTTGCACACGATAGAGTTCACTACCGTACCCATCCACCATGCCAATTTTGTTCCTCCAGCTTTAATAGGAGCCGAGATCCTAGGCGGGGGCGGAATCCGCCCCCCTCCCCCTCCAGTGCGCGTAATTTTCAGAGGCCCTCCAGGGCGCGTGTTAGAGCACCACATGTGATATTGGAATATTGTCATCAGTCAGTCTGTTCCAGTCCCAATCAGGTAATATATTCACTTCATCTCAACAGTTGTTATGAGTCAGATTACGCTGCACAATGTTCGCACAGACATTGGTCCGTAATAATCATAACTGCTACTGCAGACGGATACATCGTCGTCCTGGACGAGGAGAAAGTCGCACAGTGCGCGACCCTGGGAGCGGCGGTGCTGCTGTGGGCCGTGGTCCACAGCGTTCCGGCGCAGATAGTGCGGCTCCCGTGCAAGGTGCCGCTGGCGTTCCTCCAGCTACACACCCTCCATGTCCATCATGTAGGCACAACGGTGCCAGCAGTGGTGCGCCAGAAGGCAGCGTTCTACTAATTCAGAATAAGATCTCTGCCAATCGGTTGCTTCGATTCCGGTTCCAGTTCGGTTAGTTTGCTCCGGTTCCAGCTTAGGTCCATTTCCGGTTCGTTTGGTTGTGATCGACCTCTTCGTTCTTCTTGTGTCCACCAGGGATGTTTTGTTTGTTTCATTGTTTCGTTAGGGTGGATGCCAGCCTATGCTGGCAGCGTAATATGCAGATTACGACTCTAAACGTGAGATCCGCAAAGACGGTTGCATCATAGTTCGTGTGCCCACTGCCGTGGTTGTTTCATGCAGATTTTTTAAATATATAATTATTTCGGATTAGTACTTATTTTATAAAAGAATGTGGTGCTTGTGTGATACCCTGGAACGATGTCCGAGACTACACAGCGTTGCTCGACTGAAGCGTGTGGTGCTTTGATGACACCTTTCAATAACATCAGAAACCGCATGTAATACATTCAAACATGTGCTGCTCTTGTGAGAGCTCCTAATGGTGTCAGAACCTCCGCAAGGTTTTTGAAAGAGCGTCAGTCAAGGTTCTTAGAGAGGTTTGAGCAACCCGCCTAATACCACACAATTATCTTGATACCAACCAATATTCTCGGAAGAGAACTTCTCTCTTGAGAACCATAGGGTTCTCATTTGAGAACTTGTGGTGCTTGGACGAAGCCTTCTAGTGGGCTACCCGTAGTTCGCGAATGCTTGTGAGTGTAGGAACAAGGCAGCATACAGGTATCACCACATAGTAATTTATGCTAGGAACAAGGCAGGATAAAGGGTATTACTGCATAGGAGTTATATTAGAAACAAGGCAGCATATAGGGCATCACCACATAGCAATTTATGCTAGGAACAAAGCAGCATGCATGTCGGGTGCGTCCTTCTTTCCAAGGTGAAGGCATCATAGAGTGAAGCAAATTATTCAGTGATCCGGAAATTTGTCGCTGAAGACAACTCTCAATGACAAAAAGACAACATATTGTATTTTTCTGCCAATAAATACTGTGGTCGAGATGACGCAAATACTTACCCCAAATGATGTGTTTACTTTACTGACTTCTGAAAATGTGGAGAACACATCTGTCGTTAATAATTTGATCAGCTGTTCATTCCATTCCAGGTACCACAGGTCTGTGTTATAGTTGTGATGATCTAACCTCAAAGGCGCAGCAGGCGGTGAAATCTTCGCCGAGTCGCTATCTTCAGTCAAGCTGGTAGTTCGATGCTTCTCCTGCGAAAGGTTACAACTAAGCATCAGATCACGCATGAGTATGCTGCCATGATATATGTTAGACACTATTTCTTAAATCATACACTGGAAAACTAGAGCGAGCAGCCACATCCATCTACTTCTATTTTCGTCGCAACTCGCTTCAACATGTTGGAAAGTCAAGTGAGGTGTGGATGCAAGCTGTGCCTACATCACAGAACCTTCTCACGTCCTGTGGGGAAACGAATTCAGACCATCTGATTAGGTTTTCAATTTTTCGCATGTCGCCAGAGAACAGCTTGAGCAATTTTTTGAAGCTCAGCGAATTTTAGTACTTTTAGCACATCTTTCACAAAGCGGCAATTTCTGGACCGATAAAAAGTGGCTGCAGAGAGGGATTTCGAGAACTAATAATGTCATACCCAGCAGTGATTGGCCATTGGCCATGGATGTTCACAAATGAAGTGGTTTGGTTAAGAAAATGGGAGGAGTCATCATCATGTAATATGGCAATGTTCACCTGTTCTTAGATGCTTACGCACATTTGTTCTTACTGCATCCTATCAGAACACAAATGATGGAGCATTCTGTAACACATTTCCACCTGGTGTGTTACTTCAAATAATCCTGACCACTAACCTCCCACAGTGCATTAGTAAAAAAAATGAATATATATATATATATACCGATGGATGACATATCGATCGGTGTAAGTCGTCAGGAAAACACCCACAGATACATTACCAGTCTGCTTTACCGGTATGAATTTCTCGCTATTTCAATTCAAGGTTATGTTTTTCAATTAAGATCACAGATAACCAAGCGATCATAAAGAATTGTACATGAGTGTCCATATCATATGAGTTGCATCTCACATTGTGGGGTGACTAAGCATTCAGTACAGAGACTGCGTGGGGACCCTGTACGGCTTTAGGTCTGACCGTGGCCCACAGTAGGTTTATCATACAATAGCAGGGTGCTACGTGCACCCTGCTATTGTGGGCAGGGTGCATGCAAAATTACGGGCGATGTATAGGGTACGTGCCATGCAGTACATAGTGGGGTGCTACGTGCACCCCGCTATTGCATAGCTAATGAGGTTAATGAGGAAGTCTTCGTCTCGAATCAGGATGGCCTCCTCCCATTTTGTCACTTGCAGTCTCTTCCCATTTTGTTGTTCATAAGATGATCCTGATGTTCGTTGTCACCAAATTTCGGGTCAGGTTGTTTCATGGTATGCATGAATGGTTGTTCACTGTGTAATTGCACCATCAGGCGTCTGCTGAATGCTGTGGCTGTGAGTTCTATGTACGCATTGTGGGGCGAATTGCACAGTTTTCCCTATTATCTATGTAAAGATATATTACATTCGATTATTTAAGGGGTGGTGTGTCACCAGACAAGTTGCTTTCGACAAGGAGCGAAATTGCCCTTGGATTCTTGTGGTATCCAATGCATGCATTATTGTAGTATATCTTTGGAATATGTGGATTCGCAGTTGCTTTATACGATATCATGAAATACATTTGTCTCCAGATATTCTTTGGATTTCATTGCCCTATTATAGCGTCATTCCTGGTACAGGCTGGTGGATTTCTGTGGGTAGCATGCTTGTCACTGATTAGGGAGATGTACCATGCCTACTTAAGACAACGAGAAAGCAACCAAACGTCGCGATATATTATCGTATAGCCATTATGCAGCATATAAAGACCTTCAAACAGCTGCATTACATATCATGATCATATGCATCAACACTAGCCATGCAATTAATAACCCGCGAGTCACTGGGGGGGGGCTATCCCCCCTGTTTTTTCTGACATAACAGCCAAACCAATTGAGACAGCAGCTTAAGACTTTCATTTCCTTCAGATGAATACCTAGGATACGTTATGTCAAAATGACCTCAAGGTCATCTTAGGTCATGTTCTATTAACGTTATAAATTCGTTCGTACGCGGTCTTTTTAACTTCTCAAACGGATGCTTGTTGTTGTGAGGTAGTACAATCGGACCAATGTATACTGGCAGATGTAGGTACAGTTGGTATACCGGAGGTTATTTTGTTACGGTGGGACCTGAACTACATCATCCTAGGTCATTTTATGTTGATATTATTAATTCCATGCGAATATCATGACCGCTTATGACTGGAATATATATTCAAGTCGTTAAAAATGGATATATCGGTTACCAAAGACACCTGTGAGGTCATAATAGGTCAAGCATACATACGTCTGATTTCAGGTACAATGTCAGGTCATATTGTAATGACATCATATACTAGATCACAGGGGCTGCTTTTACCGCCTGCAGCGGTTACTTGTTGTCAGGGATTTGCATTTGCGAGATTTAACAAACCGATTCTATAAAATGGATTAATATTTGGTTTGTGTCAGATTACAGTCAGATACATCTCACAAACATGAGCAAAAATCAAAGCAGCAAAACAACGGTATACAGGGAAAAACCGAACACGTGAAGTCAATTTATAAGACGTTGTTCAGCATCGCGACGAACTGTGTCCGAGAAGCGGAAGTGGCCAGCGGCAGTAGGTTCCAGGCCGAGGCTGCCCGGAAGGTCAGCAGACACAATCTAACTCTGGCAGGCCAATTGAGCTGTAATTATTCTCGAGTGGTCGGTGTGTACCGCATGAACTAAAGTAGGACATACTGGGCATGACAGAACACGAGAGAGATAAAAAAGAGAGGGAGAGAGAGAGTATTATGAGGTATATACGAAAGTGTCGTTCCGTTTTCCGAGCTCCTCGTAGAAATGTACCATAGATTATCGTATAGCCATTATGCAGCATATAAAGACCTTCAAACAGCTGCATTACATATCATGATCATATGCATCAACACTGCAATTAATAATTAATAACCATGCAATTAATAACCCGCGAGTCACTGGGGGGGGGGCTATCCCCCCTGTTTTTCTGACATAACAGCCAAACCAATTGAGACTTTCATTTCCTTCAGATGAATACCTAGGATACGTTATGTCAAAATGACCTCAAGGTCATCTTAGGTCATGTTCTATTAACGTTATAAATTCGTTCGTACGCGGTCTTTTTAACTTCTCAAACGGATGCTTGTTGTTGTGAGGTAGTACAATCGGACCAATGTATACTGGCAGATGTAGGTACAGTTGGTATACCGGAGGTTATTTTGTTACGGTGGGACCTGAACTACATCATCCTAGGTCATTTTATGTTGATATTATTAATTCCATGCGAATATCATGACCGCTTATGACTGGAATATATATTCAAGTCGTTAAAAATGGATATATCGGTTACCAAAGACACCTGTGAGGTCATAATAGGTCAAGCATACATACGTCTGATTTCAGGTACAATGTCAGGTCATATTGTAATGACATCATATACTAGATCACAGGGGCTGCTTTTACCGCCTGCAGCGGTTACTTGTTGTCAGGGATTTGCATTTGCGAGATTTAACAAACCGATTCTATAAAATGGATTAATATTTGGTTTGTGTCAGATTACAGTCAGATACATCTCACAAACATGAGCAAAAATCAAAGCAGCAAAACAACGGTATACAGGGAAAAACCGAACACGTGAAGTCAATTTATAAGACGTTGTTCAGCATCGCGACGAACTGTGTCCGAGAAGCGGAAGTGGCCAGCGGCAGTAGGTTCCAGGCCGAGGCTGCCCGGAAGGTCAGCAG
>JAOTOM010002269.1:0-96795 GCA_034440615.1 Ashinkailepas kermadecensis | reverse complement strand
AGAACAAAACACTGTTGCGGCAAAGCTTCAGCCAGGGAAGTCTTACCTCCCATTGAAATAAATAACCACAGAAGCGAGAGCTTCTACCGCTGCCAGAGACTGGGTAGCCGAGTATTTGACCTGTAATCAGATTCCCTTTGTCGGTCACATGATGGAAAATGACCGTAAACAGATGAACCTCGAGCCGAGTCACTTCCCGTGAACATAGCACTGGTAGTGCGAGTGACTGCGAGAGACTGCGAGGCTCTACGAGAGAACAGTGGTCTTGCACCGGTGGCCGCGCCAACACGGCTCCTCGTGGTGTTCGACCCGACCCACGACACGAATTCCACTCGGCGACTAAACGCCCGCCCAGGGGCAAGGCAGATGCAGATGTACTGCTGGCATGAAAAGGGCCGCTTTTATGGACCGAAAGTGAAACCGCGAGACACGGGCTTGCTTCAGCTAGCTGGCTGATCAACAATATGTGACCAACTCGCTCAAACGTCACCTTTGGACAAAGGTCACCAAGACAAATTGAAAGAATGCGATGAAATCTAAACGGTTAAGTCCGAATAAAAGGAACATAGTTTTGCGTATGCAAATGCATATCACAACGTTCCAAACTGCATAGCAGCATTTTATGTGGAACCCCAGCAACAGCTGCAACAACAACGTGGTATGCGACTGTCTGCAGACGTTACACGGTACTAAGGAAAAATTCAGATTCCAAAATTATTTTGTTGTTCGTTGGTTATTGGTTTTACGACACATCGACCGTTGAGTTATGTAGCGTCGCCAATCTCTCACGCCGATTGGTCCCGGGCGAAGTCCAAAATTATTTAAAGGACAGGCAGCACCAACTCATTGCCGGGACATGCGTACATGGGCGATTGAGCCTCGACGGCGCAAGAATCGCTGGTGGCTATCCAGCTGCATGTATGGGTGTAGCCAGGACTACAAACTGGGGTGGTGCACGCCACCAAGATCACAGCACAGACTGGTGTAGTGTTGGTCACCAGATCGGCACCCCTTCCCTCGGCCACCGGGCGGGGTTCACGTGGACGCCACCCACGAGCCAGACGTGGATCACCTGACCCGAATCGATTCCGACCAGGGACGGCAGAGGGCTACCAAAGCCGGAGGAGGGAAAGTTTGGGGCTGCTACAGCTGAAGAAGGGGAACGGAGGCTGCTACAGCCGGAGGAAGGGTTTAGAGTTGCTACAGCCAGATGAGTGGGACGGTAGAGGGCCGCTACAGCCGGAGGAATGATTTAGGGCTGCTACAGCCGGAGGAAGGGTTTAGGGTTGCTACAGCCAGATGAGTGGGACGGCAGAGGGCCGCTACAGCCGGAGGAATGATTTAGGGCTGCTACAGCCGGAGGAAGGGTTTAGGGTTGCTACAGCCAGATGAGTGGGACGGTAGAGAGCCGCTACAGCCGGAGGAATGATTTAGGGCTGCTACAGCCGGAGGAAGGGTTCAGGGCTGCTACAACCGGCGGGGGATGGTCGAGGGCTGCCACAGCTGGAGTTCGGAGGGGACGGCTGAGGGCCGCCACCGCCGGCGAGCTGCTCACTTACGGTCGATGTCAGCGTCCACGCCCCGTGCCGGGTAGCTGCGCCCAATCGATTCGCAGATGCCCGTGTGCCGATCGGCGACCCACCACGGCTCCTGCCGGCCGGCGCCAGACCCGCGCTGCGGCCGCCCAGCTCACGCACGCACGCACACTGGCGCGCCCTGGCGGCGGCGTCCGTGTCGGACCGGTCGGGCCGCCTTTGTCCCTCCCCCGGGGTCCCCGCTCGCCAGTGGGCCTCAACTGCGGCCGGTCGGCGGCGGTGGCCGGCGCGCGCGGCGGGCTAGTTTGTGGGCCGCTGGCTCCACTGGGGACGGTAGGGCGGACGCGACTGCGAGGAGCGATGAATGGCTGCCGGCGCGGTCAGCGGCCCCGCCGGTCCGTGGAGACAGCAGACACCACACAGACATTACACAACACAGCCACCACATAGACACTACACAAACACTACACAAAACAGCCACCACACAAACACTACACAACACAGCCACCACACCGACACTACACAGCCACCACCAGACACTACACAACACAGCCATCACATAGACACTACACAGACACTACACAAAACAGCCACCACACAAACACTACACAACACAGCCAACACACCGACACTACACAGCCACCACACAGACACTACACAACACAGCCACCACACAGACACTACACAACACAGCCACCACACAGACACTACACAACACAGCCACCACACAGACATTACACAACACAGCCACCACACAGACACTACACAACACAGCCACCACACAGACACTACACAACACAGCCACCACACAGACACTACACAACACGCCACCACATAGACACTACACAACACAGTCACCACACAGACACTACACAACACAGCCACCACACAGACACAACACAGCCACCACACAGACACTACACAACACAACCACCACATAGACACTACACAACACAGTCACCACACATACACTACACAACACAGTCACCACACAGACACTACACAACACAGCCACCACACAGACACTACACAACACAACCACCACACATACACTACACAACACAGCCACCACACAGACACTACACAACACAACCACCACATAGACACTACACAACACAGCCACCACACAGACACCGCACAGACACTACACAAAACAGCCACCACACAAACACTACACAACACAGCCACCACACCGACACTACACAACCCAGCCACCACACAAACACCACACAGACACTACACAGCCATCACACAGATACCACACAGCCACCGCACAGACACTACACAGACACCACACAACACAGCCACCACATAGATACCACATAGACACCGCACAGACACTACACAACACAGCCACCACGCAACACAGCCACCACGCAACACAGCCACCACGCAACACAGCCACCACACAGACACAGCCACCACATAGACACCGCACAGACACAACATCAAACAAATAGCAAACATATGCCACACAGACACCATAGAGGCACTACACCACACCACACAGACACCATACCAAACAAACACCGCACAGACACCTAACAGACACTACACAGACACCATACCAAACAAACACCGCACAGACACCTAACAGACACTACACAGACACTACGTCAAATGAATACCACACAGACACCATTGAAGCACTACACCACACAGACACCATACCAAACAAACACCGCGCAGACACCACACATACACTACACAGATACTATATCAAATACATACCACACAGACACCACACCAAACAAATAACACACAGGCGCCACACCAAACAAACACCACACAGACACCACACCCCACCACACCACACAGACACCACACCAGGCAAACACCAGGCAAACACCACACAGACACCACACAGATATTACACCAGACAAACACCACACCAAACAAACACCACACAGACACCACACCAGACAAACACCACACCAATCACACACCACACATACACCACACAGACACCACACCGCACAGACACCACACCAAACAAACACCAACAAGCACCTCACAGACACCACAGAGACACCACACAGACACCGCACAAGACACCAAACAAACACCACATAGGCGCCACATCAAACAAACATCACATAGACACCACACCAAACAAACACCACACAGGCGCCACACCAAACAAACACTACATAGACGCCACACAGGTACCACACCAAACAAACACCACACAGACACCACACCAAATAAACACCACACCAAACATCACACCACACCAAACAAACACCACATGGACAACACAGACACCACACCGCACAAGACACCACACAGACACTACACAAACCAAACAGACACCACACCGCACAGACAGACACCATACCACACAGACACCACACAGAACACCGCACAGACACAACGCAAACACCGCACATACACCACACAGAACACCGCACAGGGCACCACACCACAAATGCACCACATACACCGCACAGAACACCACACCGCACTGACGCCCACAAGACATCGCACATAACACAACAGAACGTATCCTGCATCGCTTAGGCTGGAGATCTTTCACCAAAGCGGGTCCGGGTCCGAAAATGTCAGATTGAATAGGGAAAATCACAAATCAAAATTAACAGGGTACCAAACCAGGTTGCCGACCCCCCACCCCCCTCCGGGATCCGACGGCCCTACGCAATCATCTACGGGGTCGCCATAGCGGTGATAGAAAGTCAACAGCACTTTTTACAACCACCGGGGTTGTTGTCGGGCCTCTAAGAACATATGCGAGCACTTACGAACGTTTACGGACCCTTTATTAACGTCTACGGGCCTTACGAATGTTGTCCTTACGAACGTCCACGGGCACCCTCCTTGAACAATTCCTGGGTACGTAGCAGTTATTAGACAAGGACCGGCAGACGACCAGCAGACACTAAACGGGTAGCCGACAAACACCAGACAGACGCCCAGCAGACACTAAACAGGCAGCCAACAAATACCAGACAGACGCCCAACAGACACCAAACGGGTAACCAACAAACACCAGACAGACGCCCAACAGACACCAAACTGGTAGCCAACCAACACCAGACAGACGCCCAACAGACACCAAACTGGTAGCCAACCAACACCAGACAGACGCCCAACAGACACCAAACGGGTAACCAACAAACACCAGACAGACGCCCAACAGACACCAAACGGGTAACCAACAAACACCAGACAGACGCCCAACAGACACCAAACTGGTAGCCAACCAACACCAGACAGACGCCCAACAGACACCAAACGGGTAACCAACAAACACCGGCAGACGCCCAACAGACACCAAACGGGTAGCTAATAAACACCAGACAGGCATCCAACAGACACCAAACGGGTAGCCAACCAACACCAGACAGACGCCCAATAGACACCAAATGGGTAGCCAACAAACACCAGACAGACACCAAACGGGTGGGTAACCAACAAACACCGACAGACGCCCAACAGACACCAAACGGGTAACCAACCAACAAACACCAGACAGACGCCCAACAGACACCAAACGGGTAGCCAACAAACACCAGACAGACGCCCAACAGACACCAAACAACACCAGACAAACACCAAGCGGGTATCCACGTACGCTGGTCACGTTCATCCAACGAGCACCACGAGAGAAAAGGCGCCCTACGATAGAGCCGGCTGGGCGTCCAGGAGCGACGTGTATTATAATTAATTGAACCAGTGGCATTGAACGAATCGTCCAGAGCGTTTTAGGAACCCCTGCCTGCCACATGTTCCAATCGATATTGGAACACTTTAACCCGCCATAAAATGGCCCGCCGTAAACACAATGGCCACACTTGGACACGGCCAGCAGGAAAGGTGCGGCCGGTTAGGGCTGCCGTTTACAGCCCCCCCCACACACACACTCGCCCATCTGGAACTGCCGATAGTCATTTCAATGTGTCTGCGCCGGCACACACCGATCAGGGATCAGTGACGTCGCCGGGCAGCTGATGAGTGCTGACGGCCCGGGGATCAGTGACGTCGCCGGGCAGCTGATGAGTGCTGACGGCCCGGGATCAGTGACGTCGCTGGCCAGCTGATGAGTGATGACGGCCCGGGGATCAGTGACGTTGCTGTACAGCTGATGAGTGATGACGGCCCGGGGATCAGTGACGTCGACGGGCAGCTGATGAGTGCTGACGGCTCGGGAGCAGTGACGTCGCTGATGAGCGATGGCGGCTCGGGGATCAGGGATGCCGGCCCGGGGATCAGTGACGTCGACGGGCAGCTGATGAGCGATGAACGCCCGGGGATCAGTGATGCCGCCGGGCAGCTGATGAGTGATGACGGCCCGGGGATCAGTGACGTCGGCGGACAGCTGATGAGTGATGACGGCCCGGGGATCAGTGACGTCGGCGGACAGCTGATGAGTGATGACGGCCCGGGGATCAGTGACGTCGCCGGGCAGCTGATGAGTGATGACGGCCCGGGGATCAGTGACGTCGGCGGGCAGCTGATGAGTGATGACGGCCCGGGGATCAGTGACGTCGCTGTACAGCTGATGAGTGCTGACGGCCCGGGATCAGTGACGTCGCTGGCCAGCTGATGAGCGATGGCGGCTCGGGGATCAGTGACGTCGCCGGGCAGCTATTGAGTGCTGACGGCCCGGGATCAGTGACGTCGCTGGCCAGCTGATGAGCGATGGCGGCTCGGGGATCAGGGATGCCGGCCCGGGGATCAGTGACGTCGACGGGCAGCTGATGAGCGATGAACGCCCGGGGATCAGTGATGCCGCCGGGCAGCTGATGAGTGCTGACGGCCCGGGATCAGTGACGTCGCTGTACAGCTGATGAGTGCTGACGGCCCGGGGATCAGTGACGTCGACGGGCAGCTGATGAGCGATGAACGCCCGGGGATCAGTGACGTCGGCGGACAGCTGATGAGTGATGACGGCCCGGGGATCAGTGACGTCGGCGGACAGCTGATGAGTGATGACGACCCGGGGATCAGTGACGTCGCCGGGCAGCTGATGAGCGATGACGGCCGGGCCGACGGTGCCACTGTGTGCTCACCGGAGCGTGACCGATCTGCCACCTGTTCACCGCCGACCGGCCAGACGCCGCCCGGCCGGCCGGCCAATCTCCGTGCGCACGCCTTGGGCCCCGGCCTGCGCGCGCCACTCGGCGCGCCACCACTCACAGCGACTCGCGCCATTTCTGGTCGCTGCGAGCGGAGCGGGCGCGGGAGACTGCGGCACACGGATCACGTCTGGGCTGCGCGGACGCCGCGCCGGTCGGGCGGGGAAAGTGCCGGAGGTGACGAGTCACGTGGTACACTGGCTGCCGGCCGCCGCTGGCGAAGGCGCGGTGCGGATCACCAGGTCCAGGTCCGGGTCCAGTCACCTGTCCCTGATCACCAGATCACCAGGTCCAGGTCCGGGTCCAGTCACCTGTCCCTGATCACCAGATCACCCGGTCCAGGTCCAGTAACCTGTCCCTGATCACCAGGTCCAGGTCCAGGTCGTCACCTGTCCCTGATCACCAGATCACCAGGTCCAGGTCCTGGTCCAGTCACCTGTCCCTGATCACCAGATCACCAGGTCCAGGTCCAGTAACCTGTCCCTGATTACCAGATCACCAGGTCCAGTCACCTGTCCCTGATCACCAGATCACCAGGTCCCCGTCCAGGTCCAATCGTCTGTCCCTGATCACCAGGTCCAGTGTTGTGTTTAAGCAAGCTTAAACACAACACAGACGTTTTGTGGTCTGGTGGGACATCAGCACATAATCAGCTGTACAGCAGCAAGTATCGATACAACTGCGAGGGGATGGAAATAATAATTGCATAGGGTAACGTATCAGCAAAAAATCCCACAGCAAAGTCTGCCCCAATCCAAATTTCGGGCAACAGGTACCATTCTTAGCAATGTAAAGTTGACGGTAGCGGTGCTGCATGAAAGGTTCTTTGGTTTGTAAATATTTCGATTCGGTTGTGAGGAGGTCAAGGTAACTATTTGGGACATGATGCTTATGAATTAAACCTATTTGAAAAAAAACAATTATCTGAATAACAATAAAATATTTGCTTCCATTGCTTGCTTCGATTGCCTAGTGCATTACTTAGTTATAATCGACAACATAACGTTTCCATTTCTCGGCACGCAGCCATGACATACAATACATTACTTACATTTATTTATTTACATTTATTTTACCAGACAATGATCACAACATAGCATAATCGCGTGGTAGATGATACTGGATGTGGACAAGTGCTAAGATGAAACGACTGAAAGACGGGCTTTAAAAATGGGCAAAACGCAATAAGAAACAGAGGAAACAGTGTCCAAAATGCTGTACACTGAAATTAATTATACTTTTGGGTACAATTCAGTACACAAGATTAGACCAAATGACGCTAACATATCTTATTGCACGGCATCTAAAAGCACCAAATGCATCACGCATGAAGCTATATATACATGCACATAAGACCGACTGACAAAAACACAACACCATTGGAGGTCGTCAAAAAGGATGGATTTTGAACATAGGCTTACCCTCCTTCGCTGTTCGTGAGGTTCCCACCCCACTACCAGTTCAGTCGGCTCCCCCAACAGCTGCTCGTGGGGTTCACATCCCACCTCCCGCCCAGTCGACTCTCCCGCAGCTGCTCGTGGGGCTTACACCCCACCTCCCACCCAGTCAGCTCCCCTGTCCCAAATCGATAGGTAGTGCCAGTAGGTTGCGCACCATTTTGTCTCTCGCACGCCGGCACGTGCCTACGTCAGCACCGAAACGCGGCCCTGGCGCTAATTGGCAGCGATGTCAGCCAATTAAGGTGCAGTTACCTGAGAAGTCGTGGTCGTGAATGACAATTTGCCCTGCTGCGTGCGGTATAATTGGAAGACAATAGTCGGGCGGTTTAAAAATGATTAATTAGTCGTTTTGTAGTGGCGAACAATGGCCATTAGACACCTTGTCACAGCCATTGCCAGGTGGGTGTCAGTGGTTCTGGAATGGCAACGCGGCGCTATATTGACCTACGAGTGGGAGTGAAAGTGAGTAGGTGGAAGCGAGTAAAGAGAAGCCGGCCGGCACGGATCACAGGTGTGCATCGTTCATTTTTTAGTTATCTGGGCTCTAGGGCGCTCCGACCGGACTCGATCATTCGCGCCTTCAGGCGTGCACCGCCACGGCATCCACGTGTTCCGCGTGCCTCTGACCGGCTCGACCCCGACAACGGCTCCGATCAGGGGGGGGTAGCACCTCTGGACAGAACGGCGGTGTTTTCGGTCCACCGTGCCGCCGCGATGCTCCAGAATGTCGGCGGCGGCGGGCGGCCGTCCCACCACAGCGCGTCCGCCCGGCCCGGCCCGGTCCGCCGGGTCGTGGAGCCAGGCGTATCGCGGCTGGAATCGGCCGGCGCCGACCAGCGGCCCCGCCACCTGCCGGCACTGTGCTCACATTCGCCACACGTCCCGTCCCGTCCCGCCCTCGGCCGGCAGAGTCGAACAGGACACGACGGGGCAGAGTTGCGGAGCCGCGGCGGGAGGTGAAGGGAGATGGCAGAGAGTCGAACAGGACACGACGGGGCAGAGTCAAACAGGACACGACGGAGCAGTCGCGGAGCCCTGGCGGAAGATGAAGGGAGATGGCAGAGAGTCGAACAGGACAGGACGGGGCAGAGTCGCGGTGGGAGATGAAGGGAGATGGCAGAGAGTCGAACAGGACACAACGGGGCAGAGTCGCACCTTGGGCACCTTGGGTCCTTTTACGACGCATTCAACCGCTAGGTCATATAGCGTCGCTAACATCTCACGCCGGTTGGTCGCGGGTGGACTCGGTAATGCCGCCGGTTACGAGATTCGGCGGGAGATGAAGGGAGATGGCAGAGAGTCGAACAGGACACGACGGGGCAGAGTCGCGGAGCCGTGGCAGGAGGTGAAGGGAGAGGGAGGGATCAGTCAGGTCATCAGATCTGCAGTAAAACCGTGGTTGATCAATGGAATAGGCTGCCTGCTGATGTTGTGGGGAGTCCCTCATTGAATGTATTCAAGAATATGGTGGACATTTTTTATGCTGGAAAACTTTGGTTTCGAGTTCTAATTAGTGGAGTGGTGGATGACGTGAAATTTACGCTAAGTAGGTGTGCACGGTACAGGGCCCTCTAAGCAGGCATGGATAGAGTTTGAAACTATTGGTAGGGCGTTCGATCCACGTGTGTGTTACGCGGGATCGAGTGAATAGGGCTGGGCATGTAAAGTAGATAGGCATGGCCATCCATGCCGATCTACCTTACGTATCCAGCCCTATTCATTCAATCGCGTGTGGAATGTTGGTGGATGGTTTTTTTGGCATTTGGGATATGGCGTTGGTTGGGGTGATGAGTGTCTTTTTGTCCAGACTTATGGTATCTTCCCTTTACTGACTTAACCTGGATGGGTCCTTGTGGCTCTTATTAAGTCTTAACACTGTATGCCTTTATGACTTTATGAGGGGAAGAGAGGCGCAATGCGGGAAAAGAAACAACAGTGAGTGCAAGGTAAACAAGGAGCAGCGTTGAACTTGCAACGTTCAGACCTGCATTTTGAACGCATTAGCGAGGAGCCATTCATGCACGAGATTCACCACACATATTGTGCATGGGAAGCCGGCAACATATATTATTACGGCGCTTAACTTATATTTTAATGCACCTCACCCGGCGGGAAGTTGAAGATGATTGCTGATTAGGCGCATTGTCACCTATTGTATGCTTGTCGCCGTCCTGGTGGTGTGTGTCTACGGAGAAAAGTCCTGGAATCGCGTGTATCTGAACTCGTGACTCCAGCGAAGCCTGTCATCCATAGTTGATGTTATTTGCAGCTATAACTGCACGATGATATCTTTCACATACTACTTATGACTATACACACGCATACCACGATATACGTGGGACGGGGCGGGGTGGGGTGGGGTGGCCGAGTAGACAGAGTGTTGAACTCTGGACACGGGTTCGACGTTCGCACCATTCGGAGCGCTTCAAAATCCCGCTGTCCACGGGCGAAACTGTGTGGGCGGCGCCATTGGCCGCCATCTTGCATAAAGTGCATCGTGAACCACCCAGCAAACAACATCACTATACTGCACATACAACTACACGCATACGTCCACACTTGCACATACCACGATACCATGTTACGATCACGTATTTTCCTACCCTCAACTATCAGGTCCAGGGTTGGCAAAAACGGACTGTTTCTGGATGCTTAACATACAGAACGTCACCTTCTCCAGAAAATCATCCTCTCATTTTTCCAATTTGGAGGTTCTATGGTGCTGTTTGACAAAAATCCGCTGCGTCAAAGTGCCCAATAGTCCAAGTTCACACTGAGCTGATGTCACAGGTTTGAAGAAAAGTGTACTCTCCGTAATTGATTGCCCAATCATTTTCCCCCCCACATCCAGAATTACAAAGCAAACATCCAATCCCGGTCAGGTCTGCGGTAAACTTGTCTTGGGAACCATACATTCATGTTTGCAGAATTTCCAGACGTAGTCTGTCGCACTTATAATTCAGCTGGCTTCACTAATAAGCAAACCAAAACCTACTGCACGATATTGCACTATGAATCCAGAGCACGACACCAGAGGTGGAAAATCCAGAGCACGACACTAGAGGTGGAAAATCCAGAGCACGACACTAGAGATGGAAAATTCAGAGCACGACACTAGAGGTGGAAATATAAGGACCGAAAGTTCGGTGAAAAAGGCCAGTCAGGACCGGCAGGCTTTTTGACCGGTCTTGTAATATATACCAGTCTTTCAACCCGTCTTTCATTTGATTTTATATCAATATATTGTTTTTAATGTATAGAACCTTTTCTATATAAAAAAACCTACAGATAATCATGATGCATCTTGTACGGCACATTTCAGCATTCCAGCCAGTGAGTTTGTGATACACATTAGAGAATTTGATGATTAATCCTTAATTATTCCGGTTGATAGCTCAAACGTGCTCCTGATATATAGCATTCAAAAGCAAGACTTGCAACTGCAAAGTTGCCAGAATGACTGAAAATGTGATGGTGAATGACTGTGATAACATGTGAAATGTGACTGTGATGACATGTGATGAATGACTTGCGAGAAAATGACCGGTGGTTTCACCAGATATTGAACCATAGAATATAGCTGGGAGCAAGATAATGCAAAAATATACATGGCATCGGAATAGCATTGTAATAAACGGCGGCAAAATTACCACTATGGACAAGGTTTGATTCATTCATCTTCGACTCATGTGTGACAAGCCGGCACACAACACCCAAGACGGTCGTCATTCTACTATTAGATCCACAATTCAAAACTGAATATTGTTCATTCTTCAAACATCGCATCGCATCCTCTATAGTACAATCCATACTTCGTGTTAAGACTGTAATCAAGTATTCCAATTATTTCAAATCAAATACTGAATCAGCAGTGAACGCATTCACAGCAAAGCCAACCTTAGAACCGCATTGTGCATCGGATAAATTGATGGGAACCAAAGCACCAACAGCATATCATCCACCCATTAATTACTGCCGCCACCATTCAAGGTTTACCTAAAGACGTGAGTACCTGAAAAGTATTAGTAAATCTTGGAACGCCTCTGTTTTACCTCATTTAATTTAAAACAATCGGGGCTAAGGGAGGAAATATGATTTAACGCAAGCGTATTTGTCTAATATAATTCATAAAATGTATTTAAAACATATTGTAAAAGGAAGTCTTGGTCAGAGGCGTATTCTCAATTCACATTCTGGAAGTGAACGATGCTTTCCAAAGTGATGTGAACTGCCTATATCACCCTAATTAAACAAAAAGAAATGGTACTACTTCATATGCGAAAACAAGGGTGTTTAAAGGATTCTCTTTTCAGCGGGCTTCAGTTCATTTGACCGGGCCTCAACCGGGCTTGGTCACAGCCGACCGGCCGGTCCCGGGACCCGGTCCAATTTGTTGTTGTATATTTGCCACATCTACTGAGCACTCTCCAGCGCCATCGACAATTGATAATGTTTAAGTTTCCTTGGCGTACTGCATGCAACCCGAACCACACTTCAGCTGCTGGGTTGGTGCAGACGGTGCACCGCGCTGGCCAGCAATTCCACGACATTCGCTTTGAAGTCAACCAAGTAAGAAATGGCTCATTTCCACCACGAACCACCTCCTGCACGCGCCCTGCTGTCCAGCATCGGGCGGGCAATTCGGATACATAACAAATGCCAGGATCAATGAGGGCTGACTGGCGGAACACCGCGGGCGTCACGCGGAACACCGCCGAGGACAACGGCGGACGGCGAGATCGGGGACGACAGCGCCGCGGCGCGTCTGCAACGGGCGCGGACAGAGGGCGGGCCGATCGGCGGCCGATGCGGAGACACGGGGATCTGTTGTCGACCCGACGGCACCCGAGGCGGCACCGCGTCTCCACACTCTGCGACACGCTCCTGCTCCGCCGAGGCGCGTCTCCGGACTGGGCGGCGGTGGCCGGTGGATCGATGGCGAGACGGCCGGCCGTGCCCCTGCACTGACCACGCGCAACGTGTATTTGTTAATTCACGTATACAAAAATATGCGTTTCATCCATGTACAGCTCTTCACTTGCATTGTTTGTGCATACTCTGCCCAAACGCTTCGGTCTCGTTTTTCTTCTTGCAATGATCATCATACGGGTATCATATATAGAGGGTTAGATGTTGCAACGTAGAGCCATAGCGCGTGCATGTCCCGCTACTGAATGTCGTGACACTATACATAAAAAGATAACATCGGTTTGACCTCGACACTACACTTCTGTAGTAAAGAAGTGTGACACCCGAACGGTCGATTGTTGCTCGGTTTTGGTAAAGCCGGTATAAAAAATAAGTGTACCCGGAAAAAAAATCCTTTTGTGAAATGGGTTGAAAAAAACTTGTCGCTTATATTTACAAGGTCCGTTAGCATTACGGTTCTTTGGGCAGCATACCATGGGCAACTTAGTATATAATGTGTGGCATCCTTGCTCGGATATCCATACAAGCAGGATGGATTGTCTACCTTACAGCAGTTAACTTTGAAAGGTTTGCGTTAAGTTGATATAGTTCTAATCTAAACCTGGTATGAACCCGGCTGCACAGTTGTCTGCCCACGGAGTAATAGTTGGGTAGTTCGGTAGAGTCAAAGTAATCTGGAATGGCAGCTGGCATATATTACGTGAGCGCATATGAAATCAGACACCTATTACGGCTGACAGACTCACGTGTCGACTGGCAACTGTTTGAGTCGATGGAAACAATGCAAGCTCAGCTCTGAATTGCACAGTGTTCGATTTCAAAGTTGCTAAATAACTACAAACGTATTCAGAACATGGCCTAAGACCAAGGTAGTACCGCTTTTTCACCTGCGTCTCCCTGAAATTCCACAATCCGGCTATTCCAGAGGCTAACGGAGAGCGCCTGCACAGCATCTCGCAGTGTCGGTGTCACACGAATAACGAGTCCACCTTTGTCCCATCCCTGGGAGACTGCATCTCTGACCACCCTGCAGTCGCGTACGTCCTCGCTCTCGGCAGTCCATCTTCGTCCCTTCCCTAGGAGACTGCATCTCTCACCACTATGCAGTCACGTGTGTTCTCGTCCCCGGCAGTCCATCTTCGTCCCTTCCCTAGGAGACTGCATCTCTCACCACTATGCAGTCACGTGTGTTCTCGTCCCCGGCGCACTCGGCTTCTCCAGTACAGAGTACTCTATATTCAGGTTTTCTGTGCTGGGCTATGTTTTATTGACTCAAGCTCCAATTTGCTGACTTGTCTTTAACCTCAGTTGAATCTAAAATTGCTGCAAGATACTTGACTCAACTCGCATGTCCTTCCTCTCTGCGCTTTTTGATCGTTTTCTGTCGTGATTCCGCAGGGGTATTTCTCTATTCCGGGAGATAGTCCCGGCTCCCTGTACGCCTTCGTCGTCCATGTCGAGGGGAATACCCGTCGCCAGGGGAGGACATGGTGGGCGGCGGCGGCGGGCTAACTGCGCCGGCCGTGTCGTCTGAGAGAGAGAGAGAGAGAGAGAGAGGCGACGGGTCAATTCTGTGCCGGCTGTGCCGTCTGAGAGAGAGAGGCGACGGGTCAATTCTGCGCCCGTGTCGTCTGAGAAAGCGGCGACGGGCCAACTCTGGGTAGGCCATGTTGTCTGAGAGAGCGGCAATTGTCGGAGGACGAGGCTAGTTCTGGTCGATTAAGTTGGTCCGGTCAGGGCCGCTCTCGTCCGCGTGCCATCGCTCGGTCTGACAGGCGGGCCCGGTATCTGACAGGCGGGCCGGTACCTGACAGGCGGGCCCGGTATCTGACAGGCGGCCCGGTATCTGACAGGCGGGCCCGGTATCTGACAGGCGGCCCGGTATCTGACAGGCGGGCCCGGTATCTGACAGGCGGCCCGGTATCTGACAGGCGGCCCGGTATCTGACAGGCGGCCCGGTATCTGACAGGCGGCCCGGTATCTGACAGGCGGGCCCGGTATCTGACAGGCGGGCCCGGTATCTGTCAGGCGGCCCGGTATCTGACAGGCGGCCCGGTATCTGACAGGCGGCCCGGTATCTGTCAGGCGGGCCCGGTATCTGACAGGCGGGCCCGGTATCTGACAGGCGGCCCGGTATCTGACAGGCGGCCCGGTATCTGACAGGCGGCCCGGTATCTGACAGGCGGCCCGGTATCTGACAGGCGGCCCGGTATCTGACAGGCGGGCCCGGTATCTGACAGGCGGCCCGGTATCTGACAGGCGGCCCGGTATCTGACAGGCGGGCCCGGTATCTGACAGGCGGCCCGGTATCTGACAGGCGGCCCGGTATCTGACAGGCGGCCCGGTATCTGACAGGCGGCCCGGTATCTGACAGGCGGCCCGGTATCTGACAGGCGGGCCTGGTACCTGACAGGCAGCCCGGTCTGACAGGCGGCCAGGTCTGACAGGCGGTCCGGTCTGACAGGCGGTCCGGTCTGAGGGGCGGGCCCGGTATCTGACAGGCGGTCCGGTCTGTCAGGCGGTCCGGGTCGAGTCGGCTGTTTTGCTGCTGACAGACGAGTGAAGTTCGTCGGTCGGTACTGTGATGTATTGGCTGTCGTCGATCCAACTCCGTAAGCCACTCACTGTCCTTCACATTGTATTCGCATTGCCCTTCAATATCCTATACTTGCCGATAATTGCCGAAAATTAATCATTTGCAGATATTTAATAATTGCCCGAGTGGTGGCAAACCATCTGGAAAATCCAGACACCAGCGCCAGTGGAGGAGTACGGGGCACCTCTGGTTGCCTGGCCAAGGGTGGGCGCGCAGACAAACACACCTGATATATGTGTATATGATGCAGACAAACACACCTGATATATGTGTATATGATGCAGACAATCACACATACTGACAATCACATCGGAAGAGAAGCGAGATCGACGAGGTGGTTTTTAGTGCGTCGCAACCACTCCTTTGAAATATCCTCCACCATACGTAAAGCACCTGAACTACAAGGGATCTGCATTAAACACCATTCACAATATAGACGTAGCAAACTACTTCTGGATTCATTGCTTCAGGGTTTCTGCATTCGGCCGCCCCGTTATATTGCTCCAGTGTTCAGGACTGGGTCGTGAACTTGCACAGTTTCGCCGGATCGCCAAGAACGCAACACCGAGCCTGGTCAGAGCCAGTCGGACCTGTACTGCAACACCGAGCCTGGCCACAGCCAGTCGGATCTGTACTGCAACACCGAGCCTGATCAGAGCCAGTCGGACCTGTACTGCAACACCGAGCCTGATCAGAGCCAGTCGGACCTGTACTGCAACACCGAGCCTGGCCACAGCCAGTCGGATCTGTACTGCAACAACGAGCCTGATCAGAGCCAGTCGGATCTGTACTGCAATACCGAGCTTGGCCACAGCCAGTCGGATCTGTACTGCAACACCGAGCCTGGCCACAGCCAGTCGGATCGCGACAGACCGTGCGGCAATTCTGAGATACAGGATTCAGGATTCAGGGTCCATTGATACAGAACAGGATTCCACCAGATATGCGACCTGACCGGTCAGATCTATAGCCTGGCACGCAGCCAGATCCACAGCCTGACACCCGGCCAGATTCATAGCCTGATATCCGGCCAGAGTCATGGCCTAACACACGGCAATATCCACGGCATAATACCTGGCCAGATCCACAGCCTGACACCACGCCAGATCCACAGCCTGACATCTGGCCAGATTCAAGGCCTAATACCCAGCCAGATCCATAGCCTGACACCCCGTCAGATCCATAACCTGATATCCGGCCAGATCCGTGGCCTAACTAACACCCAGCCAGCTGCACCCAGCAGATGCCAGATGCGGCATACCACTCGGCCAGATCCACGGTATAATCCGAGGCCAGATCCACAGCCGATACCCGGCACGACTCACGGCATAATATCCGGCTAAATAACCAACCTAACACACGACCATATCCACGTCATAATACCCGGCCATATCCACAACATAATACCCGGTCAGATCCACGGCATAACGCCCGGCCAGATGACCTGACCCGACGGCCAGCATCTGGCCGCCAGCCAGCAGGAACGGAAGCACGGCTGTGTGTTTACGGCATGCTACGTCTGCCGATATTACTGACCACGAACTTGGCGGTCCGCCAGCTCGTCGGGGCTCCTTACCGTGCCGTGCTGCACGCGCTGGACAACTGCCAAACGTCCAATACTGCACTGTCACAGGACCGGGGGCGGCAGAAGCCCAACCATCATCTGCCTAACCATATTGAAGGCGCCACAGTCATGCAAATCGGTCCGTTTCGCACTCTGTCGCACCCTTTCGCACTCGCACTGTGGCCGCTCTGGATTGCCTCCGCTTCCGTCTTACAATCGGGCTGGATTTGGGGACACGGCGGACGTCCTTCAGCGTGGGTGTTTGGAACATCGGCTCGGGTACGGCACTGGCCGCCGGGTCAGTGCGCCAGCAGCGGCCGCGCCTCTCGCGGGCCGGAGTACTCTCGCCGTCGCCGACCGACACACCCCCGGGCGTGCAGACAACCGGTTTCTCCCACGCGAGGTCAGCGCGATTGGCCGGCGCGTGACGACAGCACCCACCCGCCGCCGCCCGCCGCCGCCCGCCGCCGACCCGTGGGAACGGCGCCGGGTCATCGGAGTATGGGGGCGGGGGTCAGGTCGGCGGCCGTGTGGGGAACCGTCTGACCGGCAGTCGAGGGGTGGCCGCCTGCCGCCTGCCGCCTGCCGTCTGACCGGCAGCCGGGAGGTGGCCGCCTGCCGTCTGACCGGCAGCCGGGAGGTGGCCGCCTGCCGCCTGACTGGCAGCAGGGAGGTGGCCGCCTGCCGCCTGCCGTCTGACCGGCAGCCGGGAGGTGGCCGCCTGCCGCCTGACTGGCAGCAGGGAGGTGGCCGCCTGCCGCCTGCCGTCTGACCGGCAGCCGGGAGGTGGCCGCCTGCCGTCTGACCGGCAGCCGGGAGGTGGCCGCCTGCCGCCTGACTGGCAGCAGGGAGGTGGCCGCCTGCCGCCTGCCGTCTGACCGGCAGCCGGGAGGTGGCCGCCTGCCGTCTGACTGGCAGTCGAGGGGTGGCCGCCTGCCGCCTGCCGCCTGCCGTCTGACCGGCAGCCGGGAGGTGGCCGCCTGCCGCCTGACTGGCAGCAGGGAGGTGGCCGCCTGCCGCCTGCCGTCTGACCGGCAGCCGGGAGGTGGCCGCCTGCCGTCTGACTGGCAGCAGGGAGGCGGCCGCCTGCCGCTCCCACGTGGCCGCCCGGCGTGAGAGAGCGGCGCGGGAAAATGAGGTGCGCAGCTAAGCCTGTCGGTGAGTGTCTCGGCTCCTGCTGGTCGTCCGATGACGTGCCTCACGGTCCATCCGCCCGCACGGTGTCCCTGCAGGGCGGCAATCTGCACCCTGCACTGCACTGCACTGCACTGCACTGCACTGCACTGCACTGCACTGCACTGCACTGCACTGCACTGCACTGCACTGCACTGCACCGCACTGCACTGCACTGCACTGCACTGCACTGCACTGCACAACAGTACAAGCCACTACTACGCTCAACATTCTCACACATACGGGTCCGGCAAAAAACCGGAACGACAGCATGCCGCAAAAGCCCGAATGTGAAGCGCAACATCAACGATCGTGCGAAGACAATCTTCACAATCTCTGGATCCTTCTGAATGAGTGGGAGGCCGTTCTGATTGCGCTGGTGGTCCCCCAGTATAGCTAGTGGTCCCCCAGCTGGTGGTCCCCCAGTCATGCACTGACGAAACCTGACCGCAGACATCCTCAGACCCGCGACACAGAACATGTCCGCTTCCGGCTCGGTCCGTCCCATGGCCGGCGCGCGCCATACCCGACGTCCGACGTGAAGCGATCCGCGGCCCGACAACGATGCCGCAGCTCAACAATACTAAGTGTGGGAGGCCGGTGGCAGCTCCGCCGTCGGCAGAGACGACACAAGGAGTGTACAGCCGCAACAGCGGCAGGCTGGGCGCCGGCCGACCGCGGCACCGTCCGACCCAGCCGCGACCGGCGGCGTCCGGTTCCTTCACCCAGCCACGACCGGCTCCTTCACCCAGCCACGTCCGACGGCGTCCGGCTCCTTCACCCAGCCACGACCGGCTCCTTCACCCAGCCACGACCGGCTCCTTCGCCCAGCCACCACCGGCGGTGTCCGGCTCCTTCACCCAGCCACGTCCGGCCCACTCACCCGGCCACGACCGGCGCCGTCCAGCTCCTTCACCCAGCCTTCTGCTGAGCTGTCTCTGATACTCAACCAATAGAATCCCAATGCAGCGACACGCCGTCAAGAATCAAATTCAGCTATCCCTGCCGACAGCTCTGGGAAACGATTTCGCAGATATTTCAGAACTCCTATTTACATACAAAAAATAAACAGAACTAATACGGCACATTTAGGCCGTCTGGGCAAAGTGCAGTTTTGTGGAAAACCCAACATTTTGGCACAGTGTGGTTTTCCCAGGCCACAGGAGTATATCTCCTGTCTCTGATGCTACAGTATCCAGCATTATGATCTATGTGAATGAACGTGGTGTGAAAGAAAGGTGGTTTGCATTCTGAAACTCAAAGTAGCACACTCGCCGGTTCTGAGACGGGCGGGAACCCGACGGTTGGGGGTGGCGCTGCGATTCGACCGAATCGCGGCGTCATCGATGACTGGCTCGGGGCCCGTCTTCTCACTCGGTGAGCTGGTCACTTCTGAACACTGAAATCTACTTGCGTATATTGCGCCGGACGTATATGAGCCGGTCTATGCTATTAGCAGAAATTACTCCATTTGCTTGAGCCCTGAACGGAAATTATTTATCCGGAAAACAGCCTTCCGGTTGAGGTAGCTTTTCCCAACAGGCATGCTGGCACTTGGCATGGAGCCACGGTCGTCAAAAACGACCGGCCGGCTCCTTTACTCAGCCAAATCCGGCAACCTCAGATGGCGACGTCCGGCTCCTTCAGCCGGCCACATCCGGCTCCTTAGCTCCCAGCCACGACTGGCCGGCTCCCTTACCCAGCCACCCAACCACATCCGGTTCTTTCATCCGGCGTCCGCAGCCAGCCTGGCGATGGCAGCTCAGGGCGCTACCACCATAAGGGCCCGCCACAAGTGTGTCTGAGGGGCCCGTGAATGGGCGGCCGGCGGCCGGCGGCCGGCGGCCAGCCGCTCCGACCCACCAGCTGCCGTGCGGTCAGTGGTGGCTGTCGGGACCGGCCTTACGGCGCCGCCAGCACAGCAGCATTGTCCTGTAGGCCGCCGCCCAGGGCCCCTGTCCTGTACCGGTGCCGCGGTCCTGTCGGCCGCCGCCCACTTCGCCACAAGAACCGACCGACTGGCTCCGAGGGGAAGGAGTCTCTGGCCTGTACTGGCAGGTCTTGGTAGATCTTTCCTGTCCTGTAGTCGTAGGCTGCCGCCCACGAGCCGACCGACTGGCTCCGAGGGGAGGGAGCCTCTGGTCTGTACCGGTGCAGTCATAAGCGTCGGGATCTGGGGCAGGGGGCCAGTCACCACGGTACTGTCCCTTGCGTCCGTGACGGCTCTGCGCATCCGTTACGGTCCCGTGTGTCCGTGACGGTCCCGTGCGTCCGTGACGGTCCGGTGTGTTCGTGACGGTCCTGTGTGTCATTGACGATCCTGTGCATCCGTGACGGTCCGGTGTGTTCGTGACGGTCCGGTGTGTTCGTGACGGTCCCGTGTGTTCGTGACGGTCCCGTGTGTTCGTGACGGTCCCGTGTGTTCGTGACGGTCCGGTGTGTTCGTGACAGTCCCATGCGTCCGTGACGGTCCGGTGCGTCCGTGACGGTCCGGTGTGTTCGTGACGGTCCGGTGTGTTCGTGACGGTCCGGTGTGTTCGTGACGGTCCCGTGTTCTTGACGGTCCGGTGCGTTCGTGACGGTCCTGTGCGTTCGTGACGGTCCGGTGTGTTCGTGACGGTCCGGTGTGTTCGTGACGGTCCGGTGTGTTCGTGACGGTCCCGTGTGTTCGTGACGGTCCGGTGCGTCCGTGACGGTCCGGTGTGTTCGTGACGGTCCGGTGTGTTCGTGACAGTCCCATGCGTCCGTGACGGTCCGGTGCGTCCGTGACGGTCCGGTGTGTTCGTGACGGTCCGGTGTGTTCGTGACGGTCCCGTGTGTTCGTGACGGTCCCGTGTTCTTGACGGTCCGGTGCGTTCGTGACGGTCCTGTGCGTTCGTGACGGTCCGGTGTGTTCGTGACGGTCCGGTGTGTTCGTGACGGTCCGGTGTGTTCGTGACGGTCCCGTGTGTTCGTGACGGCCCCGTGTGTTCGTGACGGTCCGGTGTGTTCGTGACGGTCCCGTGTTCGTGACGGTCCCGTGTTCTTGACGGTCCGGTGCGTTCGTGACGGTCCCGTGTGTTCGTGACGGCCCCGTGTGTTCGTGACGGTCCGGTGTGTTCGTGACGGTCCCGTGTGTTCGTGACGGTCCCGTGTTCTTGACGGTCCGGTGCGTTCGTGACGGTCCTGTGCGTTCGTGACGGTCCGGTGTGTTCGTGACGGTCCGGTGTGTTCGTGACGGTCCGGTGTGTTCGTGACGGTCCGGTGTGTTCGTGACGGTCCCGTGTTCGTGACGGTCCCGTGTGTTCGTGACGGCCCCGTGTGTCCTCGACGGTCATATGGATGCGTGACCATTGGGTTTTGAGTTTGTGGTCCGGGAACCGAAAAGTTCGTCGGAAACAAATGAGGTATTCTAAGAATAGTAACGGATTGTTGAAGACCTGTCAGACATTATCGGGTGCACGGTGGAAGGCTGGCGAGCATCACAGAAGTCTGAAGAGCGTGGTGGAAGAGACCGAAAAACGTCACATGGGTCTTGGGCGCTTGGCGGTTGAGGCTGGAAAACGTCACCGAGGTCCGGAGAGAGTGATGTTAGAGCCTGTAAAACGCCAGAGGCCTGGGGAGAGTGGTGGTAGAGGCCATAAAACGCCAGAGGTCTGAGGAGAATGGTGGGAGAGGCTGAAAAACACCACCGAAGTCCGGAGAGAATGATGATAAAATGTAAAATGCCAGAGGTCTGGGGAGAGTGGTGGCGGAGAATATAAAACGCCAGAGGCCTGGGAAGCGTGGTGGTAGAGACCGAAAAACGTCAGAGGTTTGGGGAACGTGGTGGTAGAGGTTGAAAAACACCACCAATGTTCGGAGGGCGTGGTGGTAGAGGCTGGAAGACGCCAAAGGTCTGGACAGCGTGGTCGTGGGCTGGGACCAGACAATGGCGAAGAGGAAGGCAACTTGTCACGAAATGATTCAGCAATTGTTGTGAACAGCGAAGCGACACCTCCCAAGCGAGGACCACTTCCGATTTCCAGCAATGCAGTGAGCCGAACCATACCGCCTCTTGGTCGTCACCGTTGGGCCAAAATCACAGCCGGTGTCAACGCCTTCCAAATAGACGGCCTCAGCTACTGGTGACAAATGTGCCCGAGGCGGCTCAGGAGCGACGTGTGCTCCGTCACGTCACACGCGCAGTGCCACACGAGCCGAGCACACACAGACCGGATGACGACTGCTCACTGTGTGACGGAACCAGCTCTGCGCAGATGACAATCCTCAGTGGGGAACGACGAAGTATATTTGCAGCCCAGCCCCAATCAATCGTTGTTGGGAGCCGTCCAGAACACAATAACGGACGCTGTTTTACTTGGCCGTCTTTTACTATTATGTCTTTTTACTATTCGTTTAAAACGTAAGGTCAGCCAGGACCGATTGAGGCCGCCGACAGGCCAACTGTTCTAAGCACAGGCTCCGATTGCTTAGTCTCCTGGACGAGCCAACAAACAACGTTATATTTTGGGCGGGTAAGACAGGCCGAATTACTCGCCACTCCTGCTACTATAACCCCACCTCACGATACCCTCAGTGGCGATGGACAAACCCCACATCACCCCTCCCTCAGTGGCGGGGGACACACCCCACCTCACATCTCCCTCAGTGGCGGGGGACACACCCCACCTCACCCCTCCCTCAGTGGCGGGGGACACACCCCACTTCACCCCTCCCTCAGTGGCGGGGGACACACCCCACTTCACCCCTCCCTCAGTGGCGGCGGACCCACCTCGCCAATAGTGTCTGGCAGCACCACGGGTGTGGGAGGCGTCTCGGGCATTCCTATAACAGGACCACGCAAAGTTCTACGATGTCCACACAAGATTCATTGCGATGTAATATCGTACAATTTTAAAAGTGTGAGCTCATTGGGAAGTACAGCAAGTTTTGCCAACGAGTGCTCAGCTAATTTGACTTGAACCCTGCACAACTCAAGCAATGCCGTGGTCGAAGCTCCTCTCCCGTATTCGAGTTGGTTCCAAGGCAGCCACCGAACCAAGTCAAATTTTCCTATACAAAATTGTCACAAAATGTTGATATTTTGACCTGGTCTGGACATCATCACCCACTGATCTGAGGTGTCAAAATCTGGTACAAATGGATTGATATCGCCACCAGTAACATGTTGCAGCAGTGCGGCAGATCGGTTGGTGGTGGGACGGCTTTACCAATGCGGCAGATGGGATGGTGGTGGGACGGCTGTACCAGTGCGACCGGCGGTGGAAAGGCTGTACCAGTGCGGCAGATCGGTTGGTGGTGGGACGGCTTTACCAATGCGGCAGATGGGATGGTGGTGGGACGGCTGTACCAGTGCGACCGGCGGTGGAAAGGCTGTACCAGTGCGGCAGATCGGATGGTGGTGGGACGGCTTTACCAGTGCGGCAGATGGGATGGTGGTGGGACGGCTGTACCAGTGCGACCGGCGGTGGAACGGCTGTACCAGTGCGGCAGATGGGATGGTGGTGGGGCGGCTGTACCAGTGCAACAGATGGGATGGTGGTGGGACGGCTGTACAAGTGCGACAGACGGCATGGTGGTGGGACGGCTGTACCAGTGCCGCAGATGGGATGGTGGTGGGACGGCTGTTGGCTGGTTATTGGTTTTACGACACGTCGACCGTTGAGTCATATAGCGTCGCCAATCTCTCACGCCGATTGGTCGCGGGCGAAGAGTAGCGACAGGTGAGACTCGAACCCACAATATTTCGATTGTGAGACGAGCATCTTACCCCTAGACCACTCGTCCCCGTGGGACGGCTGTACCAGTGCGGCAGATGGGATGGTGGTGGGGCGGCTGTACCAGTGCGACAGACGGCATGGCGGTGGGACGGCTTTACCAGTGCGGCAGATGGGATGGTGGTGGGACGGCTGCACCAGCGTGGCAGATGGGATGGTGGTGGGACGGCTTTACCAGTGCGACAGATGGGATGGTGGACGGTGGTGGGACGTCTGTACCAGTGCGGCAGATGGCATGGTGGTGGGACGTCTGTACCAGTGCGGCAGATCGGATGGTGGTGGGACAGCTTTACCAGTGCGGCAGATAGGATGGTGGTGGGACGGCTGTACCAGTGTGGCCGGTGGTGGGACGGCTGTACCAGTGTGGCCGGTGGTGGGACGGCTGTACCAGTGTGGCCGGTGGTGGGACGGCTGTACCAGTGCGGCAGATGGGATGGTGGTGGGACGGCTGTATCAGTGTGGCCGGTGGTGGGACGGCTGCACCAGTGTGGCCGGTGGTGGGACGGCTGTACCAGTGCGGCAGATGGGATGGTGGTGGGACGGCTGTACCAGTGTGGCAGATGGGATGGTGGTGGAACAGTTGTACCAGTGTGGCAGATGGGATGGTGGTGGGACGGCTGTACCAGGGCGGCAGATGGGTTGGTGGTGGGACGGCTGTATCAGTGTGGCCGGTGGTGGGACGGCTGCACCAGTGTGGCCGGTGGTGGGACGGCTGTACCAGTGTGGCAGATAGGATGGTGGTGGGACGGCTGTACCAGTGTGGCAGATGGGATGGTGGTGGGACAGTTGTACCAGTGTGGCAGATGGGATGGTGGTGGGACGGCTGTACCAGTGCGGCAGATGGGTTGGTGGTGGGACGGCTGTACCAGTGTGGCCGGTGGTGGGACGGCTGTACCAGTGCGGCAGATGGGATGGTGGTGGGACGGCTGTACCAGTGTGGCAGATGGGATGGTGGTGGAACAGTTGTGCCAGTGTGGCAGATGGGATGGTGGTGGGACGGCTGTACCAGTGCGGTAGATGGGTTGGTGGTGGGACGGCTGTATCAGTGTGGCCGGTGGTGGGACGGCTGCACCAGTGTGGCCGGTGGTGGGACGGCTGTACCAGTGTGGCAGATAGGATGGTGGTGGGACGGCTGTACCAGTGTGGCAGATGGGATGGTGGTGGAACAGTTGTACCAGTGTGGCAGATGGGATGGTGGTGGGACGGCTGTACCAGTGCGGCAGATGGGTTGGTGGTGGGACGGCTGTACCAGTGTGGCCGGTGGTGGGACGGCTGTACCAGTGCGGCAGATGGGATGGTGGTGAGACGGCTGTACCAGTGTGGCCGGTGGTGGGGCGGCTGTACCAGTGTGGCCGGTGGTGGGGCGGCTGTACCAGTGCGGCCGCTGGTGGGACGGCTGTATCAGTGTGGCCAGTGGTGGGACGGCTGCACCAGTGTGGCCGGTGGCTGTACCAGTGTGGCAGATAGGATGGTGGTGGGACGGCTGTACCAGTGTGGCAGATGGGATGGTGGTGGGACAGTTGTACCAGTGTGGCAGATGGGATGGTGGTGGGACGGCTGTACCAGTGCGGCAGATGGGATGGTGGTGGGACGGCTGTATCAGTGTGGCCGGTGGTGGGACGGCTGCACCAGTGTGGCCGGTGGTGGGACGGCTGTACCAGTGTGGCAGATAGGATGGTGGTGTGACGGCTGTACCAGTGTGGCAGATGGGATGGTGGTGGGACAGTTGTACCAGTGTGGCAGATGGGATGGTGGTGGGGCGGCTGTACCAGTGTGGCCGGTGGTGGGGCGGCTGTACCAGTGCGGCCGCTGGTGGGCACGCAGTGAGGCTCGTTCACTGCAGCTCCGGACCCCGCGCCACAGCCAATGCGACATCAGAGCTGCCTATCGATCGCCGCTCACGTGAACCCGACGAGGGGAGGAAGAGGGGCGCTGCACCCCTGCTGAACGGGGGGGGTCGGAGGGATGAGGCGCCACGCCGGGGGGCGGGGCGGTGCACAGCGCCGACTGACGTCACTGCCGGTGTCGCGTCTCGGTCCCGGCCGCCATGGTCTCCACGGTCTTCGGTCCCGGTAGCCAGTCGCCGGTTCCGGCCAGCACTGTCTCCGGTTCCGACCAGCACGGTCTCCGGTCCCGGCCACAGCGGTCTCCGGTTCCGACCAGCACGGTCTCCGGTCCCGGCCACAACGGTCTCCGGTTCCGACCAGCACGGTCTCCCGTCCCGGCCACCACTGTCCCCGGTCCCGGCCACAGCGGTCTCCGGTCCCGACCACCAGTCTCCGGTCCCGGCCACCAGTCTCCGGTCCCTACCACCACGGTCTCCGGTCCCTACCACCACGGTCTCCGGTCCCGGCCACCACGGTCTCCGGTCCCAGCCACAACGGTCTCCGGTCCCGGCCACCACGGTCTCCGGTCCCAGCCACAACGGTCTCCGGTCCCGGCCACCACGGTCTCCGGTCCCTACCACCACGGTCTCCGGTCCCGGCCAGCACGGTCTCCGGTCCCGGCCAGCACGGTCTCCCATTGGGAGACTGTCAGGACTGTTCCGGGGAGGTACCGAATACCTTACCTTAATGTGACTTATATTTGATTGTAACGATTATGACACTTCAACATGAAGGTGTGGTTAGGGCGACGGTAAGGGGAAAACATAATATATCCCAGATAGCCATAATTACCCGTATCGTATGTAATTAGTTACTATGACTCCTTTCCTAATATAATGCCTGTTAGCTCTTGTTTCACGAGCAATTTCCGGAGCACCTCGCTTACTATGGGGGAGGAGCAATGAGCCAACTCCTCAAGCACCTAAATTCTCATGCACGCAATGGGAAACGGGAACGGCCGCTACAAATTCTGTTCGGTTTGCTTTCGGAAATAACCTACCGGCAGTCGCAGTCGGTTAAGTATGAGACCTGGAAGATCATGCAAAAACTACCGATGTTGAATCCAGCTAGTGGTGCTGCTTGAGAAAACGAAGACATGTGCATACCACCCAAAAACCTTGCTGAGAAGTAGCATCCCTGACGAGGCATGTTCAGTCGCCACGGCCACATGACACCGCCACCTCAGTGGAGAGTCTAGGCGCTCGGCTGAAGCGCTGCGGGTTCGAGACCTGGCTGCCGACGGCGTTTTCGTGTCGTCTGCGACGTGGCTAATGTGGCCGACCGGCGACCCTGCACGTCCCCCCTCCCCCCCCCTTGTGACTTCCGGAGTGAAACTGGACCGAACAGCCTACTGCATTGCCACAAAATGACGTCCGGTGTTGGCGGGCGGGCGCTCGCGCTGATATGGCCGCGTGTGAGTGTGCAATTTCGATGTGCGGGAAGATGGAACGTTCGCTAAGAGTCGTGACGTTGTGTTCACTTTGCACACGTCACGTCACGTCCGTCGCGAAGAATCGACGTCGGCGCGGCGCGCGCCACCGTCTGCCGCAGTAGGCTGCGTTCGGCTCGGACTCGGCTTCGTTTACCACACTGAGCATGGTCTAGTTTGCACGGTTTCAGCAGACGCGACCGCGTGTGTGTGTGCGTATCGGCGGCTCCCCGACGTGCCGGCTGCGCGCGTCGAACGACGCAGCGAACACGCTGCCGCGCCAAGCTGGACAAGCCGGGCCGGAAACGGCGCCAAACCAACCACTCCAGTCGACATATGACCACCCTGCTACGAGCGTGGTCGAGGACCGAGTTGATGGCAAGTGCAGAGAAAGCCTTCTCAACTGGAGCAACCTGGCCCGACCATGTAAGGCGTTCTAATGGAAAAACGCCCGCAGCCAGGCAACCAGGCACAACCAGGCAACCACGGGCAACACATAAACCACTGACAGTCAGGCGACAGTAATGTTGGACATCTTTAGTGTCGTCGCAGAGTGAATCGATTGAGCCGGATGTTTCCAGACCAAACATAACGGCGACAAATTTACGGTTTGCGTACGCTGCAGGCTCCTCTTCCACCGGTGTTGACAAATACGTCCGGAGACATACAACTTTGTTGTGGACAACCTAGGCCTGACGTCCTGTCCAGAATACGATGGAGTCAACTCTTGTTTTTGCGTAGCGCACTCGGTGGTAGTGGAAGTTTGTTTACTCGGCACAGCCATGCTTGTCGACGGTACGTCACCGGAGAGTGCAGGCAGTGGCACAGTCACGCCTCGCTCGTCAGTCGTCGCTCGGCAGGCGCCCTGCCGGCACTACACTCACTCGACCTTCGGCCCGCCCGTAATCAACGTCACTTTCAAGGTCACGGCGGCGACAGCGCTCATCTCGGGTTAATAATCCGTTGGGTTCCCGTGCCAAGTAGTCCGTGCGGTTTCTACCGATGTAGCTGACTTGACGTCGCAGGACCAAAATGGGTGGTTCTGGACATCGTAATATTCCACCGATTTTGTGTACGAAATATTCAGAATGAGGCTAAGATTGGTGATCGGACCTGAAAGCACCTTCAGATATTCCGGAAAGGTGGCAAAGCTACGTAAACCTCGCTGGCCAAATGTTCGGCACAACATCCAGTGTCGACTTCCGACCGAGTCTGCCAGACCGAGGAGAGTCGACTCGTCGCGTCAGCCAATCTTCTATGCGTTTCGCCTTCGATGTGGCTTTGCATGAAAACGAAACAGCATCAGTTTGTTGAGAAGAGCTCAAGAGCCGTCTAAGCCAATGGATATGTCGCAAATTAAGTCGCTACGATTTTTGCATCGTACCTACGTTTCCCTCCAGTTTTCCTGCAATGGAACCACCGCGCAGCAGAACCCCCACCCCCAACTTGTGCTGTAGCTATGTGCCATCACCGCCTCCAATTCCATCAGATTTCCCGCCAACAGTTCCCGCCAACATCGATAGACCATTACGCATTCATCAGTGGCAACAGCACGGCAATCTACGCTAACCGTCCGCACCGGAAATAACCAAGTCGTCAGGCATCGAACTGTCTCCCCTCCCCTCCCCATCCCTATCCCAGAATCGACTACACCCGGTCCCAATAATGCGTTCTCGCTACCGCCACCGCGCCGGAACCAAACACAGCCTGGGAAATAAGTGCCAGTTCCAGGACACCATACCCTGCCTCGGTGGCATATGCACGCCACTCCAACACGCCACCACGTATCGCCACCATTGGTCGCTATGAATGAATGGATTTATGGATGGATGTGGCACACTATGTGCAACTTTCCACAGCATCGGACTGCAATGTGAAGTTTTTACCTACCGTAGAGGAGGAACTTAAACCCCTTTATGACGCTTAATTCGTGCGGATGTAAGCCACGAGAGTAGGTTTCCATGTTATCAGTGGCCGACGGCCACATCTTGCTGGGTCACCAAACATGACCGGATCTTTAAACTTACCACATCGTGGGTCACTGGTCGTAGTCTGCCTTCGTCAAACAGAAAGCACGACCAGTTCCCGACTGAAAGCTGCCACATTTGGAAACATAACAAACTTTGGAAATACAACATAGCCCATTTAATTTTCTTACATGGCAATTTAGGCAGACAAATAGCTGGGATGGTGTTACGGAGAAAGGTCATATGGTAAGCAGAGCTTGTTGCGTGAAATCTTACCTCACCACCCAACCTAGACATTCCAGTCCAATGGCATAATTTGCTTCATAACGGCTTCTGTTCCTCACGCAAATCCTGCTGGAATCAACCGGCAATGGTTTTCCAGACGTGATAGTGGCGAATCCTTCCGCACATGGATCAAATGCAGAGAAAATTACGTGCTCGTGCCACATATTCCACCTCCCTGCGGCCCGCCGTCGGACTATGGTTCGTGCACGTATATCTTCTGACCTACACTGACTGCTAATACCAGCACTGACCCATACATACCTGCACTGACCGACAATACCGGCACTGACCGACAATACCGACAATGACCCACACTGACCGACAATACCAGCACGACCAATCTAGCTCACACCCCAACCCCATACGGCCTATGACCGACAATACCAGCACTGACCCACACTGACCGACAATACCGGCACCGACTCATACTGGCCTGCAATGACTGACAATACCAGCACTGACCCACACTGACCGACAATACCGGCACACCTCTCCGCACACATACCGCACGCCCACACGACCACATACCGGCACGACTCATCTCCTGCAACACAATACACCACCACTCCGGCACCGACTCATACTGGCCTGCAATGACTGACAATACCAGCACTGACCCACACTGACCGACAATACCGGCACCGACTCATACTGGCCTGCAATGACTGACAATACCAGCACTGACCCACACTGACCGACAATACCGGCACCGACTCATACTGGCCTGCAATGACTGACAATACCGGCACTGACCCATACTGACCTACACTCGCCGTCAATACCGGCGCCGACCTACACTGCCACCACACCACCCGCGCTAACCGACAGTGACCGACCGGCTGCGCCACACGATCGCAGCTGCAATACACGGCAGACCGGCGCGTGACACGTGCCGGCCGCTACAACACGTGCCGGCCCTACATCAGCTGCACAGCTGCGGCACGCGTCACGGCTCCGACCCGCCGCGGCCGGCACAGGCGCGTCACGCCAGTCTGCAGCCGAACACGCAGAACATCTGGGCGCGCGGGCGGCGCCAACGAGCACCGACATACCCTAACGGTGAGTGAAAGCCGGCGTCCGGGGCCCGTGCGCCGTGTTTACTCTGCCGCTCCGCTCGGTTTGTTTGGCGGCGCGACGCCTGTCGCCGGTCATTACAACCGGAAGTGGTCGGCGTCCTGTCCGACTGCGGCGTGCCGCCGTCACTTCCGGCCATCGTGCAACGATTTCTCGCTCTCCTCGGCCGTATAACACGTCCGGCAACGAGCCGCAGTGTGGAGACTCACGGCAGGCCCACCTGCTAGATCCACCACCACACTCACACTCACACAGACGCCGGCCACCGGCCACCGGCCACCGGCCACCGGCCACCGGCCACCGGCCACCGGCCACCGGCCACACCACCGGCCACCGGCCACCGGCCACCGGCCACCGCCCGGCCACCGGCCACCGGCCACCGGCCACCGGCCACCGGCCACCGGCCACCGGCCACCGGCCACCGGCCACCGGCCACCGGCCACCGGCCACCGGCCACCGGCCACCGGCCACCGGCCACCGGCCACCGGCCACCGGCCACCGGCCACCGGCCACCGGCCACCGGCCACCGGCCACCGGCCACCGGCCACCGGCCACTTCCATCTCACCAGCCTGACATACCGGCAACATTCACCATATCCATCTGACAAACCGGCAACATTCACCATATCCACCTGACAAACCGGCAACATTCACCATATCCACCTGACAAACCGGCAACATTCACCATATCCACCTGACAAACCGGCAACATTCACCACATCCATCTGACAAACAGGCAACATTCACCATATCCACCTGACAAACCGGCAACATTCACCACATCCATCTGACAAACAGGCAACATTCACCATATCCACATGACAAACCGGCAGCATTCACCATATCCACCTGACGAACCGGCAACATTCACCATATCCACCTGAGAAACAGCAACATTCACCATATCTACCTGACAAACCGGCAACATTCACCATATCCACCTGACAAACCGGCAACATTCACCATATCCACCTGACAAACCGGCAACATTCACCATATCCATCTGACAAACAGGCAACATTCACCAATCCATCTACAAACAGGCAACATTCACCACATCCATCTGACAAACAGGCAACATTCACCATATCCACATGACAAACCGGCAACATTCACCATATCCACCTGACAAACCGGCAACATTCACCATATCCACCTGAGAAACAGCAACATTCACCATATCCACCTGACAAACCGGCAACATTCACCATATCCACCGGACAAACCGGCAACATTCACCATATCCACCGGACAAACCGGCAACATTCACCATATCCACCGGACAAACCGGCAACATTCACCATATCCACCAGACAAACCGGCAACATTCACCATATCCACCTCACAAACCGGCAACATTCACCATATCCACCGTACAAACCGGCAACATTCACCATATTCACCTGACAAACAGGCAACATTCACCATATCCACCTCACAAACCGGCAACATCCACAATATTCACCTGACAAACCGGCAACATTCACCATATCCAGCGGACAAACCGGCACATTCATCATATCCACCTGATATAACGACAACATCTACCACATCCACCTAACATACCGACCACATCCACCACATACTGGCCACATCTACCACATCCACATAACATACCGACCATATCCACCACATCCCCACTACTACCGGCCACATCCACCCTGACCATATCGGCAACATCTACCACATCCACCTAACACACGAACCACATCCACCTGACATATCGGCCACATCCACCACATACTGGCCACATCTACCACATCCACATAACATACCGACCATATCCACCACATCCCCTGACTATACCGGCCACATCCACCAAATCCACCTGACCATATCGGCAACATCTACCACATCCACCTAACGCACCGACCACATCCACCTGACATATCGGCGACATCCACCACATATCGGCTGCATCCACCACATACCGGCCACATCTACCACATCCACATAACATACCGACCACATCCACCACATCCACCTGATTATACCGGCCACATCCACCAAATCCACCTGACCATACCGGCAACATCTACCACATCCACCTAACACACCAACCACATCCACCTGACATATCGGCAACATCCACCACATCCATCTACCACATCCACCTAACATACCGGCAACATCCACCAAATCCATCTGACTATACCGGCGACATCTACGACATCCACCTGGCTATACCGGGAACAACCACATACCCGCCACATCCACCACATACCTGCCACATCCACCACATACCGGCCACATTAACCACGTACGCCTATGAAATCTGTCACATATCCGCGGAACACGCGAGCCCTGTACACCTGACACACCGACTGCAAGTGGCCTTGACAGCGCCGCTGCCTGCACGTCACACACTCGGATGCACACTGAGCCGTGCAGTGCCGTGCACACTGAGCTGTGTAGTGTGCACGTTGCTTTAGACACGGTGTCAGACGGCGGCGGTTTGGACCACTATGGCGCCACGACCCGGGCATTGCACCAAGGCCTACATTGATCAGAAAGCGCTGTTAATTTTGATCAAGAGAACGTTTCGATGTGCAAGAGCACAGGCTAATACGTTGATGAAGTTTATTTGTGATATATTCTGCGTTACCTTTGATAAGGTAAGGTGTATTACAAACTTGAATAACAGCTGATTGTCGCAATATCATGGGATGCGCTCTGCTATTCCCAGCAAGTCGCTTGGTGCCTAAAGTTCCTAAAAGTAGAATTGCAACAAATAACAGCTCAAAGTAATCATTCAAATTTCACTTCTCTAATCATTCAAATTTTGTCATATGCCTGTGAGTGTCATCAGTTATACAAGCATTGCTTTTTGTCTATACAGTCACATGCCTTCCAGCATGTGTGCAGAGCGTAAATGATTTCGGATGATCGAATAATGCAATTTGGTCAATTATCGCATCAGGAATCGATATGCTCTGCATACACGCTTGAAGGGCGCGGAGGTGTAAACACCAAAGGCAACGCGCATTTGACCGGTAAACACGTAGATTCGACTCCACTGCGCTTTTGGCACTTACCGTCGTTCGTCGAACGCGCCCTGTACGCCTTATAACGACTACTGGGCGCCTTATAACGACTACATTTACACTTCCAGTTTTGTGTCCAGAGTGCAAACCAAAGTAATTAAAAGTAAGCAGGACGGGAGATCTCTCACGAAGCCAGGGGTCCAAGTCCTTATCTGTTTAACACCTATTTTCAGATTGAATGGGAAAAATGACAAATTGATATTGGTAGTGTAGCAAGCCAGGATGTCCAACCAGGTCACGGATGTGTCGGAGGGGCCGAAAACCAGGTCACGGATGTGTCGGAGGGGCCTCCGACACATCCGGGATCTCCAGTCATGAAAAAGCGAAGTACCCACACATACACACAGCAAGCAATCCACAGTGGATTTGCATTAACTTTGCATGATTTCCAGATTTTCAGAGTGGATTTGCGCGCGCACACACACACCTCCGGTGTTCCCGGCGACTGGGCTTACACGGAGCCGAACAGTGCAGGTGGCAGCCCGGCCACAGCCCGGCCACAGCCCGGCCAAGGCGGGAACAGGTGCGCCTCGGCGGCCTGCCGCGTCGCTGTGATCAGTGAGGCGTGTATATACAGCGGCGGCGGCGGCGTCTGCCCGCGCCGGCGTGCGAGCCTAATCATGCCATTCATTACTGGCCACCGGGCGGCCGGCCGACGGGGCAGTGACGGTGTACACAGCGACACCACACAGCGAGATGAACACACGGCGACACCACACGGCGACACCACACAGCGACGGTACACACAGCGACACCGCACAGTGACGGTACACACAGTGACACCACACAGCGACACCACACAGTGACACCACACAGCGACACCACACAGTGACACCGCACAGCGAGAGGAACACACGGCGATACCGCACAGCGACGGTACACACAGCGACACCGCACAGCGACGGTACACACAGCGACACCGCACAGCGACACCAGCTTAGGCGCACAGCCGAGCCGTGACGCCGCCACGTCCGCTCCTGCCCACCGTCACTGGAGGCGGACGTGACGGCGCCGACCGTCACTGGAGGCGGACGCCGCAGCGCCGCCGCCGCCGGCTGGGGTGGGTATGGGGCGTGTCCGGCCTGCTGGGGTGGGTATGGGGCGTGTCCCGGACGCTGTGTTTCGCCGGCGGCGCACGCTGCCACCCTGGGCGGAGCGAGTCTCGGGCGTCGGATGCCTGCTCCGTTGCATCACCGGGCGAGATTGAATGGAGGGTCGAACACCTCGGCGGCGGCGGACGCGCGGCCTCCTGGCGCCTATAAGGGCATCGGTGGTGCGGCGGCGATTGCGTGCGGCGCCTCCATACGGGCGGCGGCCGTCTTGGCCAACAATTAGCGCGTCGAAGAGCTCATTATTAAGCCGGTCAGCGCGGCCAGACAGCGGGGCAGGGCGGCAGCCTGACGCCGGGGCAGGGCAGCAGCCTGACGACGGGGTAGGGCGGCGTGGCAGGGCAGCAGCCAGACGGCGGGGCAGGGCGACGGGGCAGGGCAGCAGCCTGACGGCGGGGCAGGGCGGCGGAGCAGGGCAGCAGCCTGACGGCAGGACAGCGGGGCAGGGCGGCGGAGCAGGGCAGCATCCTGACGACGGCCGGGGCAGGGCGGCGGAGCAGGGCAGCAGCCTGACGGAACGGGGCAGGACGGCGGAGCAGGCATCCTGACGACGGCCGGGGCAGGGCGGCGGAGCAGGGCAGCATCCTGACGACGGCCGGGGCAGGGCGGCGGAGCAGGGCAGCAGCCTGACGGCAGGGCGGAGCAGGGCAGCAGCCTGACGACGGGGCAGGGCGGCAGCCTGACGGCGGGGCAGGGCGGCAGCCTGACGGCGGGGCAGGGCGGCAGCCTGACGACGGGGCAGGGCGGCAGCCTGACGGGGGGCAGGGCAGCAGCCTGACGGCAGGACAGCGCGGCAGGGCGGCGGAGCAGGGCAGCGGAGATCAACATCAACAGAGTGAGACGATGCTCGGTGCAATGACGCTGAACTGCACATCGCATCTCATAACGTAGGACGTAATTCTTCGGACAACAAACTTCGTCGCCAAGAATGCAAAATGTTTGTGTGCACGTGTGCGTGAATATATATATATATATATATATATATATATATATATATATATATATATATATATAAAAAGCAACAGAGCGAGAAAGCGAGGAAGCGAGGAAGCGAGAGCGAGAGCGAGAGCGAGCGAGAGAGCGAGAGCGGAGAGCGAGAGAGCGAGAGCGAGAGAGCGAGAGAGCGAGAGCGAGAGCGAGGAGAGCGAGAGCGAGAGCGAGGAGAGCGAGAGAGCGAGAGCGAGAGCGAGCGAGCGAGAGCGAGAGCGAGAGAGCGAGCGAGCGAGAGCGAGAGCGAGAGCGAGAGCGAGAGAGAGAGAGAGAGAGAGAGAGAGAGAGAGAGAGAGAGAGAGAGAGAGAGAGAGAGAGAGAGAGAGAGAGAGAGAGAGAGAGAGAGAGAGAGAAGGCTGACCGGGTGAAGCTAGTGAGAGAATGGCGTCACGGACTAGCGAGACGCCCGAATTTGACAGCTGAAGGTCGCCCGGTGGCCGGTGTGCGTGGTGACTTCAGAAAGCCAGCCAGCCGCCCGCCCAGCCACCAGGACGACGTACCATCCTCATGAGGCGGCTGCGATCACGGCATTTCCGTCCGGGTGCACCACAGCGGGAGCTGCTGGGAGGGCGGCTCTGGAAGAGCGGCTGAGGGCGCGGCGGCCGGACCCACCAGCACGGACCCTATCGACCAGTCGGCGGCCGTGCTGCCGCCACCAGCCGTCCGAGGTCAAACGGACGGCAGCGAAGGCCGGCCGGCAGCCGCGTCTCGTCTCACTCGAGCCGCCGGCCCACGCAGTCTGGAGCCACTCCAGCCGCCGGCCCACGCAGTCTGGAGCCACTCCAGCCGCCGGCCCACGCAGTCTGGAGCCACTCCAGCCGCCGGCCCACGCAGTCTGGAGCCACTCCAGCCGCCGGCCCACGCAGTCTGGAGCCACTCCAGCCGCCGGCCCACGCAGTCTGGAGCCACTCCAGCCGCCGGCCCACGCAGTCTGGAGCCACTCCAGCCGCCGGCCCACGCAGTCTGGAGCCACCCGCCGGCCCACGCAGTCTGGAGCCACTCCAGCCGCCGACCCACGCAGTCTGGAGCCACTCCAGCCGCCGACCCACGCAGTCTGGAGCCACTCCAGCCGCCAACCCACGCAGTCTGGAGCGACGCCAGCCGCCGGCCCACGCAGTCTGGAGCCACTCCAGCCGCCGACCCACGCAGTCTGGAGCAGGTTTGGAGTTGTGCTTTGTAATCCTGGATGTGGAAAGGAAAGTGTCAGGGTAATCGAATACGGAGGATATTATCCTTCTAACCTGGTAAATTAGAATCACAGCTTGCACTTTCCAGTGAATCTTGGGCACTATATCAGAGAGCAGTTCATTGTTAAACAGCACCATCCTACATCAAAATGAGGCAAATGAGAGGATCCGGAGAGGATAATGTTCTGGACGCCAAAAACCCAGCAAGTGTCTACTTTTGCAACCCTGACCTGGTGCCACCCTGACCTAGTCTGTCGGGCCGACACACTCAGCACCGAGTCACTCGGCAGCGCGCAGCACGGACCCAGCATGTCCCCGCCCAGCAGCGCGCCCGTGTCACAACAGCTCCGGATCCTCGGGCACACGATAGCCCACACCCCAGCGATACTTGTGACCGACCGGACGTGTCGATTACAGGCGACATCAATGTGCGAGTGAACCTCCAACGGTGAACGGCTAACCAGCTACCGGTACTGCTGTATTGATTGAGATCAAGCCATGGGTGGTATCGCACACATCACCTGTATTGATTGCAATCAAGCTATGGGTGGTATGGCACACATCACCTGTATTAATTGAGATCAATCTACGGGTGGTATGGCACACATCACCTCTATTGATTGGGATCAGGCTATGGGTGGTATGGCACAAGTCACCTGTATTGATTGAGATCAGGCTATGGGTGGTATGGCACACATCACCTGCATTCATTGAGATCAAGCTATGGGTGGTATGGCACACATCACCTGTATTAATTAAGATCAATATACGGGTGGTATGGCACACATTACCTCTATTGATTGAGATCAGGCTATGGGTGGTATGGCACACATCACCTGTATTCATTGTGATCAGGCTATGGGTGGCATGGCACACATCACCTGTATTGATTAAGATCAGGCTATGGGTGGTATGGCACACATCACCTGTATTGATTGAGATCAGGCTATGGGCGGTATGGCACACATCACCTGTATTGATTGTGATCAGGCTATGGGCGGTATGGCACACATCACCTGTATTGATTTTGATCAGGCTATGGGCGGTATGGCACACATCACCTGCATTGATTGAGAGCAGACTATGGTTGGTATGACACACATCACCTGTATTGATTGAGATCAGGCTACGGGTGGTATGGCACACATCACCTGTATTGATTGAGATCAGGCTATGGGTGGTATGGCACACATCACCTGTATTGATTGAGATCAGGCTACGGGTGGTATGGCACACATCACCTGTATTGATTGAGATCAGGCTACGGGTGGTATGGCACACATCACCTGTATTGATTGAGATCAGGCTATGGGTGGTATGGCACACATCACCTGTATTGATTGAGATCAGGCTACGGGTGGTATGGCACACATCACCTGTATTGATTGAGATCAGGCTATGGGTGGTATGGCACACATCACCTGTATTGATTGAGATCAGGCTACGGGTGGTATGGCGCACATCACGAGTGTCGCGGCACACACGACCAGACGGCCCGCTACACCGATTGTCGGCTGCTTGCTATCCACATGGTGACCGACCCGTGCCCTCTGTCGGCGGCTTAACCAGTGCTCTCAGCGCCTATCGACGCGTCACGGCAGGGGTGAGGAGTGGTGGCCGACTCGTGTCCTCTGTCGACGGCCTAACTGGTGCTCGCAGCGCCGGCGGTTATCGACGGGACGTGCGCCGGGATGAGGTGTGGTGGAGGACCGGGCCGGCATGGACGGCCAACATGGCACCGGTGTCGGACTCGGACTGATCTCGGGGGGCTACCATAGCGACGCACAGGTCACACACTACGCTGCGGCCGCGTAAAAACAGATCATTTTCGGACTGTATTCATCGACCGCATTTCCGATAATATCCAGTTGGTTTTCGTGCGACGCTTAGTTTGGAGGTGCGATAGGGGGTCTTCAACGAACTTCCTCCACCCTCGCGACTGGGGTGTGAGGATCTGACCGGAGAGACGGAACGAATGAACGCTTGGGGAAGGGCAGCCCAGAATACCGTCACACCTTAGCATGTACCGCATGAAGCCGCACATTCACTATTGGCAGCCGCACATTCACTATTGGCAGCCGCACATTCATTATTGGCAGCCGCACATTCATTATTGGCAGCCGTACATTCATTATTGGCAGACGCACAATCATTATTGGCAGCCGCACATTCATTATTGGCAGCCGCACATTCATTATTGGCAGCCGCACATTCATTATTGGCAGCCGCACATTCACTATTGGCAGCCGCACATTCATTATTGGCAGCCGCACAATCATTATTGGCAGCCGCACAATCATTATTGGCAGCCGCACATTCATTATTGACAGCCGCACATTCATTATTGGCAGCCGCACATTCATTATTGGCAGCCGCACATTCATTATTGGCAGCCGCACAATCATTATTGGCAGCCGCACATTCATTATTGGCAGCCACACATTCATTATTGGCAGCCGCACAATCATTATTGGCAGCCGCACATTCATTATTGGCAGCCGCACATTCATTATTGGCAGCCGCACAATCATTATTGGCAGCCGCACACTCATTATTGGCAGCCGCACATTCATTATTGGCAGCCGCACAATCATTAAAATGATCCAGTCGACGCAAATGACCACCATCAATCCATATCTCTATAGCCCCACCCCCTATCACGCACAACACCAGACGAACCCAACGCACGATTTGCTTCCTTTCCCGATGCCATGCACATGTAACGCCATTTACAGCCGTTTGCTTCCTTGGCGTTGAACCAACTCACCGCAGATTTCAAGACCTCTCAGCTCAGTGCAAAAAGCACCCCGTGCTCATCCGGGAAGTCAAATGACTCTTCGAGGCCCAAACACGCACCACGTGCACCTCCAGTCGATGAGTGCACTTACCAACCAGGCCAGAGGCGGATACAGGGGGGACACTGGGGACATGTACCCCCACCCCCTCCACCATGGAAGGTGGCGCCCCTCCGGCCGGGAAAAGGTGCCCCTGTGGAAAGGCTGGAGTGCAATCCCCTCACCGGGATTTTTCACCCGGAGGCGCTCTTCAGAGATGAAAAGGCACACTAGGCACACAGGCAAAAGGCTGCCCTGTGTGCGCACACTCCCGAGTAGACCGCGACTGGGCCACAAGGCAACGGTGGGCGGGGGCGGGGGCGGGGGCGCCGCCCCCGTCAGCTGCGGCTAATGAGTGTGCCGCCGGCGCCGCCTGGCCAGCGGCACATCCAGTTGCCGGCAACACTGCGGCGCACGGTTCGCGGAAGAAACAATGACCTGCAGCCAGTCGGGCCGGGCGCGCCGTGGCGTGCCGGCCGCCAATAAGAGCTCCGGTGTCGGCCACGGGCGGGGGGCTACCGCCACCTGCACCCCCGCCCTGTGGTGGACCTGCCGCCAAACGTGGCACCGTGACCTGCACCCCCGCCCTGCGGTGGCACCGTGACCTGCACCCCCGCCCTGTGGTGGCACCGTCACCTGCACCCCCGCCCTGTGGTGGCACCGTCACCTGCACCCCCGCCCTGCGGTGGCACCGTCACCTACACCCCCGCCCTGTGGTGGACCTGCCGCCAAACGTGGCACCGTGACCTGCACCCCCAGCCCTGCGGTGGCACCGTCACCTACACCCCCGCCCTGTGGTGGCACCGTCACCTGCACCACCGCCCTGTGGTGGCACCGTCACCTGCACCCCCGCCCTGCGGTGGCACCGTGACCTGCACCCCCGCCCTGTGGTGGCACCGTCACCTGCACCCCCGCCCTGTGGTGGCACCGTCACCTGCACCCCCGCCCTGCGGTGGCACAGTCACCTGCACCCCCGCCTTGTGGTGGCACCGTCACCTGCACCCCCGCCCTGCGGTGGCACCGTGACCTGCACCCCCGCCCTGTGGTGGCACCGTCACCTGCACCCCCGCCCTGTGGTGGCACCGTCACCTGCACCCCCGCCCTGTGGTGGCACCGTCACCTGCACCACCGCCCTGTGGTGGCACCGTCACCTGCACCCCCGCCCTGTTGACCTGGTGCACACATAAGACTGGCACGCCAGTGCACACCTGTACTGCATGACCTGGTGCACACCTGTACTGCATGACCTGGTGCACACATAAGACTGGCACGCCGGTGCACACCTGCATTGCATGACTTGGTGCACACATAGACTGTCACGCCGATACACACCTGTACTGCATGACCTGGTGCACACCTGTACTGCATGACCTGGTGCACACATAAGACTGGCACGCCGGTGCACACCTGCATTGCATGACCTGGTGCACACATAGACTGTCACGCCGATACACACCTGTACTGCATGACCTGGTGCACACCTGTACTGCATGACCTGGTGCACACATAAGACTGGCACGCCGGTGCACACCTGCATTGCATGACCTGGTGCACACATAGACTGTCACGCCGATACACACCTGTACTGCATGACCTGGTGCACACCTGTACTGCATGACCTGGTGCACACATAAGACTGGCACGCCGGTGCACACCTGCATTGCATGACCTGGTGCACACATAGACTGTCACGCCGATACACACCTGTACTGCATGACCTGGTGCACACCTGTACTGCATGACCTGGTGCACACCTGTACTGCATGACCTGGTGCACACATAGACTGTCACGCCGATACACACCTGTACTGCATGACCGAAGAAGCAGTTCGCCCTCTGATACCCGCCAGCTGTAGACTATGAATGTACAGCCGCTGACCGGGTGAAGCTGGGGCGGTCATGCACGCTGGTGTGACTCGGCACCTCGTGATTGATGACGTTGTTGATGTTCATGACACGTTTTCAGAACGGTTCGCAAGCAACAGATGATATTGGCGCCGTGGCGTTCGATGTTGTTGGAAGCGTGATCATTTGTACGACGTAAGTCGAACAAGGCTGTGCCCGGCATACTAATTTGATATACGTAGACGATAACGGCATCACAGCACGCGAAACCGACCGCTCTTTGTCTGAAAACCGGCCACCTTTTGCCTAAAAACCGGCCGCGCTTTGTCTAAAAACCGGCCGCTTTGTCTGAAAACCGGCCGGTCTCTGTCTGAAAACCCGCTACCCTTTGTCTGAAAACCAGCCGCTCTTTGCCTGAAAACCCGCCGATTTATGTCTGAACACGCGAGCCTTTCACTGTTTACGAGAGAGCAACGTATCCAGAATTGCATGGATTAATTATTGTGGAATCTAGTGGTTGGATTTTATTTCATTGTTTTCATTTTTAACACTTGCCGTGCAATTGCGCGCTGTGGCAGACACAAAGGCGCAAGAGCGCTCTAAAGTTTGGTGACGGTCAAGTCATAACCACCAACCGGCAATGACACGATCCATGCCCATCAGGGCTGAAGGCAGGGATCCCAAAATGTATGGCCTATCGTCCCCTCCCCCCATGTCTCCACGTTCATACCGGTACTTCGTGCCATCAAATCAGTGTTAGCACGCGCACTGGAAGGCCTCTAAAGATCACTCGCCCTGGAAAGGACGGACGAAATCCCTCCTCCCACCCGGGCCCCACCCAAATATGTTTTTAAAAGAACTGTGAAAGCCAAGAAAATTAAATTTCCAGGGTGACTGGAGGCTGTAGGAAACTAATGATACGTGCGAATTTGGTGACCCTAGGTCAATTCGTTCTGGGTTGAATAAGGTTCAATATGCGGTAAAACATGTCATTTTTGCGCTTTGAATTCTTTTGTTTGACTAATGTGCAAAGTTAATCTTGAATATAGCACGACTAGACATAGCCAATATATAGCTTGATACAGCTTGCAGTATAACAGCATAAAGTCGATGCTCAGAGGGAGCGTGTAGTTAACCAGAGATGCTCAGAGGGAGCATACAGTGAATCAGAGATGACTCGGTGCGATGCATGTCTACAGGAAGGTGCCCAACTATAATGATGGGCTTAGGGAGGACTCGGCGTACGGCCCGCTGGAGGTGTGGACTATCGTCACATTCTGCCACAGGCGAGGGGGTCACATTCTGCTACAGGTGGCCACGCCTGCAGAACGCTGTCCCATAATGCATTCGTACGGGGTAGGAAGCATCAGGCGAAGGCGATGAGGTCAGAACAAGTGGACATCAGGTGTTGGTTTGGTTGGTTAGTTATTGGTTTTACGACACGTCGACCGTTGAGTCATATAGCGTCGCCAATCTCTCACGCCGTTTGGTCGCGGGCGAAGAGTAGCGACAGGTGAGATTCGAACCGACAATCTTTCGATTGCGAGACGAGCATCTTACCCCTAGACCACTCGTCCCCTCAGGTGTTGGTTTCCACCTAAACTTGCCAGCTAACGAAGCTTCTGCAAGACTGGTTCAATGCTAGTACTGGGACGTCTTCCGTGGCGTTCAGCCCAACACCGGCTATCGCAATAAAAACATTCCCCACAACTAACACAAATGACCCACGATTTCCCACGGCGGAGCAGTATTCAATGCGGCGCCTGGCGACAGTTCAAGACCACAAAGTGTCATTATCATGCACGAACCCACGCTCACGACCGAATTTCATTGGAAAAAAGATCATCAACGTCAACAACGCTGGTAAGGTTGCGACTCTGAGAGTCGTACTCGGAATGCCCCGAGTTTGGTATTTAAGTCTCGTCTCGTCTCAACGAGTCACACTCGTTGAGAGCAGATTGTGCGCAGCGTCACCTGACCAGTGGCCAGCTTACCTACCCATGCGTCCATTCACAGAGGTGGAGCCAGTCGGCGCCGGGTCATCGGGGTCACCCGGGCCATGCCACACACACCCCGCACGAGTGCAGCCGACAACAGTTTGCATCGTGAGCGTGCGCGGTCGGCTGGCAGACGGGCGTCTGCAAAACAACAGTGTATCGGACAACGGAGAACTGCCGACGCGCTGCGTCTCGCCGACCACTCTCGGGCGCCCGCAGGCAGGGGCGCAGCCAGCATCATCCGGGGGTCGCCACGAGCTGGGGCGAGATGACGACCAACTAACGACCATCGGAGGAGGGAGTTGACTGGAGACGAAAAAACTAACAGCGGACGTGGACACGCCGATCGGGTTGGAGAATTGGCCAGAAACGGGCTGCGGTGTGTCTGACGATGTTCCCACCGGCGAAGGCGAGATGACAAGTGCACATTCGTGCAGTGTGCAGAGTGCAGCGTGCAGGTGAAGGCGGAGGCTCGAAATCAGACACGCTAACGAACGCCTTCACCCTGGTGGAACTTGCACAACGCAGGTGGTCGCTGAAGCAATGCCAGTGACAGACGTCACCACGCTGAATTGCATGCCATCGGCTTCAGCCACTTGCGACAAATGCGGGCAGGTCAGGTCCATCAGCTGGAACTGTACCGCTCCAAGGGAATCAATGCGGACGGGATACAAAACAAATCGTACACATAAATTGTACGGACGGTACAATTTATTATAAAAAAATACGGACGGTACACGGCTCGTTAGAAGGGTTTCGAATGATTTTTTAACGGGACTCATTCCATTCTAAAGCTGAGCATATGCTGATTACAAACATGCAAATTAATCAAAGTATATTGATCGGTCTCTTGAAATACGTGTCCGTGTTCCACTTTGCAATTGCTTCAATTGGTGATTTGCTGATGAGCTACTTAAGCTATGATTATGCAGTTGCCTTATTTGGTGCCTATTAACTCTTCAAATGCTGGGCAATAACACCCAGAACGTTGCATTCGTTTTCATGTCACGCACCGGGTGCAGTAATTCATAAAACCCCGGTCTCACATGCATTGGCATTGTCTTACCTTCGGCCGAATATGTGAGTGAAATCGCGGGTAGCAGCACGCCAGCCGAGAATCCAACACAGTCTCTTCTACGGAGACGGTGTTTGATCAAACATCTGATACATGACAAAACTGCCAGCTAATTGGCACCAGGCACGCCAGTATATTCCCCAACGACGGCCGTCGGAACGTCCGAGCTGTCGGCAGGGGTTTCCAGCGCGCATATTTTGCTCTTTGTTTGCGCCCAGTTTGCTGTGTCCAGCCATTGGCCGCCCCCCATGTAAAACACCAGACAGCGCAGCCGCGATGCCGAGATTGCGTACCGGCCAAACGCCAAGGCCGTGCCCAGCTGGCTCTCCGCGCGTCACTGTCGCCCCTCACGGGCTGGGCTTGCACCGATCACACAGCACACCAACGGTATACACTCTCCAGCAGCGCAACCATTGTCACATGCGATCGGTATAGATTCTCCAGCAGCGCAACCATCGTCACATTTAACGAGGGCCCGGTCATAGCTATATAGCAGAAACGAGGACAAACAAAACGCATGATATATACATTGTGGCGCTCTCCAACAGTTAGCACTTGTTGCGGGTATTGGTGGAAAACTAGACTCACACACGCAATACAAATTAACGCCGAGTGTTGTCATACGTCACATATGTGAGCATGCATCGTCTCCGTCAATTGGGCCCCCAGCGGTTATCATTCATCACATATGTGATCATGCATCGTCTCCGTCGAATGGGTCACCAGCGGCGAGTTGTCCACCGGCGTGTCGCTAAGGGCGATTTCATAGGCATATGCTGCCAAAAGTAAGACGTAATGCCAATACATGAAGGATCAAGTTTTACAAATGTATTCCACCCGCCGTAATAGGTTCAAGGCAGTGCAACCTATTGCATATTGTGGCCTACAGTTTGAGGAGCTGCTGGATAGCAAATAAGACAACTGCATAGCAACAGTTTAAGCAGCTCACCCGGTCAATTGACACGATTACATCGAATCGAGCAAAAGTACGTTTTTACCCAAAAAACGATCGATAGATAGGCTTATAGAGTCATAGAGTCATAGAGTCATAGACATTTATTAGAACCTTCCACAACACATTCGTGGCTATTACGATTCCTCGTCTTGTAGATAAAACGATAAGAGTAGGATAAAATTTTGTTAAAACACTGCGATGACAACCATTCCAAATTCACATTCTCACCAGTCTCACATAACACCAGGCAATAACTAACTCATGCCAAACATATCCATCAATATGGCCTGATATGCCGTTTCAGCGCCGCACCAAACCGTGACACTGGCAGTTCTCTCAGGTCCTGAGGTAATACGTTATAAAGAGCAGCTGCTCTCACTTGGAACCGCCTTTTTCCAATTTCCGTTCTAGATCTGGGCAGGTAGAGATCGCTAGCATGTCTAGATACTGACTGCCTCTGGCTGACCTGGCCTACAGTATGAAAGGTCAGAGCGAGCTGTTCCCGCTCTCCAAAGCGACGAAGCTTGTGCAGGACAGTTAGACAGTGATAGTTAGCCAACTCACTCGCTGTCAGCCACCCCAGTCTCACCAACAGGTCTGAAACGTGGTCAAATTTCCTGCGTCCGAAGCCGCAAAATTTAGCCACTTTAGCCGCAAAATTTAGAATTTTTGGATTCGGGAGATGTTTTGGAGAGTACCGCTGCCATATATGGAAATACAGTAGCGAACCTGGGAAATCACCGGGGCAGTGACCAGCGTTGTAATGACGCCCGTCGGGAGGTTGTGCTTCAGATGTGATAGACCACATAGAATTCCAAAACAGCGCCTAGTGATGAGGGAGACATGAGAGTTCCAGGAGAGGTTGCAATCGAACATCAGACCAAGATTCTTTGCTTCTGATCACGTATGGGGGATTTGATCGCGGAAGTTCACTGTGATGTCCGAAATGTTGCGTAAATTTTGATGGCTGCCCAACAGAAGTAGCTGGGTTTTATCAGCATTCACTTTCAACCCATTCGCGCAAAACCAGATGTCGAGAGAGGCTAAGACGTGTTCGAGATGTGATTTCAGAGATGAAATCTCGGATTTTTTGCCGCTAACTAAAATTTGGGTGTCATCAGCGTACTGCACAACCACAGCATCCTCAACGAAGAGGCTGAGGTCGTTGGCAAAGAGGCTGTAAAGGAGAGGGCCGAGACAAGAGCCTTGAAAAATTCCTATGTTGTTTTGGAGCATAGAAGATGTTTTGGTAGTGCCTAATCTGTCTGTGATTCTTACGCTTTGGGTATGATCCTTTAGATAAGCCGAAAACCAAGAAGTATCGATACCATGAGCGCCCAATTTTGAGAGTAATTTGGCATGGTCTATCACATCGAAACACTTACTCAAATCGAGCAGGCACAGGAGAGATATATCCCCACGGTGGTTGGCGGATAGGATGTGGTCAGTTATGGTTATCAGCGCCGTTTCAGTGGAGTGGCGGGGACGGAAACCATGCTGATTGGGAGCTAGGAGGTGGTTGCGGGACAGGTAGCCGTAGAGTTGCTGATGAACAGCCCGCTCAACAATTTTGGCAATCGTTGGAACCAAATAGATAGGACGGTAGGAGGATGCTTTGGAAGGGTCGCCAGACTTGAAGATCGGAAGTACTAGGGAGTGTTTCCAGGAGTTAGGAACGTCAGCGTTGGATAGGCAGGAGTTGACCATGTGAAGATATATCTCCCCTAAAACCTCAAAAGTCAGCCAAACAATGCGTGTGGAGATTCCGTCAGGTCCGGGAGAAGAGGATCCATTCATCCAGAAAACAATGGTTCGCAATTCGGACAGCGTCAAAAGTACAAGTGAAAACGCACAAACACCCACCCAGGGGAGGCGACATACGAGGTCGGGCGGATCCACCTGCCCAGCTATCTCAGCTGCTACCCGAGGACCCACCCCAATGAAGTAAGCATTCAATTCGTCAGGCGACGCAGAAGGGATGACACGTTTACTTTTGTTGCGAGCGACTGTAGTTTCAATGTTTTTCCAAGTAGAATTGGGACCCCCTCAAAGATACGCCTTTCTATGTCCGATCTGGTATCACTTCTGACGACCGAACGAACAGCACTATTCAAATGCTTATATAACGCAGAGTTATGGCCTCCCACTGCCAGAGCTTCCCTGCGTCGGCTCATGAGATCTCTGGTATCTTCTGAGACCGCTGGGGCAGTTGGGTTTCTAATTTTAACCGAGCGAACGGGGGCATGTGCGTCCAAAACCGGCAAAAAAAATGGCCAAAAAATATTCCCACTGTTCAGAAACACTCGCGGATAGACAAACCGCTCCAATCCTGCGACAGCAGATCATTATGAAAGTGTTGCACGTCAATGCGGCGGAGACAACGGATTCGAACAGTAACAGCAGACGGTCGCCACTTTGGTATTGAGAGATAGGCACGCACGAATTTGTGAGGACTAAAGTGACAAAATTTTGTCCCGCAGCGGGTGACAAGATCGGCGTGATTGACAACCAAAATATCTAAAAGAGAACCGGTCGCATAAGTACAGTCAGTAACGCATTGATGCAGGCCGAAATCATTCAAAAACTCACCGAGATGCTTCCTGGCGCAATCACTGACCGGCTTTTAAAAAATCAGAGTTCAAATCGCCTATCACCACTATCTTCACTCCAGGAAAATCAATCAAAATGCGCTGATACTGAGCTTCTAAATCAGCAAAGTCCGCGCTGATATCTGCCACTCCCCGGCGCGGCGGCCGGTACACTACTGCGACAATCAGCTGGCGCCTACCGTCCGGTTTAATCAGGGTCCATAGGGTCTCGAGGCGGCTGTTGGCAGGTCGTTCCCCTGTAGCTGGCTTGATGGTAGTGGTATCAAAACCATCTCGAACCACCAACGCCACTCCGCCGTACCCGCTGCCATCCGGCCGGTCGGATCGGTACAAAGTATAACCCATCATCACCAGCAGTCGACTAGGTGTTGAAGGGCGTAGCCAGGTCTCGCCAATTCCAAACACGTCAAAACTGTGTCGATGAAGCTCGTAGGTAAGCTCCAGTAATTTGGGTTTCAGCGATTGTACATTTACAAACCCGATCAGAAGGGTGGTGTTCGCTGGCCGCTTACTCCACCTGAAGCCGCCTCTGCTACCACGACGCCGCGTACCACGGCCGCCGCGGCTACCCCGCTTAGTGCCGCCGCTGCGTTGACCGGTCCGACCCGACCCGGCGTCAGCTGACACGGGGTGGGCGGGGCCACGAGTCGGCGACCGACCGGAACGATCGGCCCGGGGCGCGGACGATCCAAGGTCACGCATGGGGCCAGGTACCAAGGGCGATGCATGACAGTGATTGATGGCTGGAGAAACAACCAAAACGACGATTTTGAGAATAGCTAGAAGTGCGATCAGCTTGGCGATGTCCCGGTGGACGATGGGGGTGAAAGATTTGCATGATGACTCCCCAGGGCACGCTGAGTCCAGAAGAAAATGGAGGCGGAGTTGCAGCTCACCTCAATCTCGATGCTAGGGGTTCTCGGACAAGAACCATAAACTCAATAAAATGCCAGTTGCCACTTGCCAATGCCAGTAGTCCAGTTTCCCACTCACTCAATCACACGGTACCAATTACTCCGTACAGTCACACTAAAAGGCGCGCGGTAGATAAAATATGGTTAGGACGGACGGAGCGCCGCGGCCGCGCAGCGTGTCACTGGCGCGCGGTGCAGGCAACTGGCTTAACTGGCTTAACCCTTTTCTCGATAGGCTTAACCCAGATGGGCCCCTGTGGCTCTTATTAAGCCTTAACACTTTATGACTTCATGACTTTATGATATATTTTGATTAAAATTACGTCATCGCAATCCGAGCATGCTCAGTTGTCGAACGGCATGTGTCTCTCTTTTCGAGCATTCCGAGCGTTCTAACGCACCGCGGGGACTGCGGCGAGATCGTGCGGCGCGCTGACGTGGGAGACGTCACGCACGCTGCGCTAGGAGACGTAGGAGACCGCTGACGAGCACCACCGCTGACGCCACCCGATAGGAGACGTAGGAGACTGCTGACCAGCCCCATCACTGACGCCACTCGATAGAACAGGGCTGACCAGCACCACCGCCAACGTCACCCCACATAATAGGGCTGACCAGGGCAGTTGGCGAGCCTGGCCGGGCCATATGATCAACATGGTCGGTGCGCCCTGAAGCCCGAGCCTGGCCGGCAACTGGGCCGCGCGAGATGAGAGGCGATAAGTGTCCAGTGAATGGGTGGGCAGGGACGCCCCAGCCGAGCGTGGCGACGGCGCGGCCATGTTGGTGTGCGGCGCGACAGCAGTCCCGGGCGGCACACAATGGGACCCACTCGAAACACGACCACCGCCGGGACACACCTCGCCGCCGGGCCGCTGTGTTAGAGGCGCCCTCGAGACACTCGGAAATTGTATGCCATTGGGTTGGAATGTGGGTGGGGTAGCCACCATTCGGTGGGCGCCGCAGTCGGAGGCCTGCCTGCCGTCGGGTACCTCCGTCAGGGGGCCGCCTATAACCGGGTACCTCCATCAGAGGCCCGCCTACCACCGGGTACCTCCATCAGAAGCCCGCCTACCACCGGGTGCCTCCATCGCAGGCCCGTCTACCACCGGGTACCTCCATCAGAAGCCCGCCTACCACCGGGTGCCTCCATCAGAGGCCCGCCTACCACCGGGTACCTCCATCAGAAGCCCGCCTACCACCGGGTACCCCCGTCAGAGGCGCACCATGACCGGATGACCGGCCGGCAGGCTAGATATGTCGAGATCAGTTCAGATCTAAACAGGGCGCAGGCACATACAGGACGCCCATTTATTTCATTCTCCCGAGCGCTTCACCATGGAATAGCGGCTACGGTGAGAAAATGCTCGCACCTACGCATTACTTCACCAAATTCGCATTGGCAGTACGGAAGACGGTGACTGCTAGTATGAACAAGAAAGCACACAATTTACTCTATTACATCCGCCGACACTTAATTGATAATGAAAGTGCAGTGCTAAGCTATTATTTATACTGAGAATTTAATAAACAGCCTAGGAAATAATGCGCGGGTTTACAAATCCCAGGACAGGACTTCATTTTGCACCGTTTCCATTCGAGCCAGGATCGCTCGCGTTTAGGGCCGAACCATTCCGCAATTAAACACCGAAATTGTCTGATGTTATCGAATAGCTCCAACACATGCATGCACTTTCAATCTTGCCGAGTAATTGCATTATACGCCGGAAGGGTTGTTAGCTTAAAAGCGCGTTGCCCGCATTATCGTACAACGAACCTGGCGATAGCGGACAGCTAGACAAACACCCACCTGACAAGGACGGATGCTGGTCCGCTGCACCAGAACAGCAGCCGTGAGTGAGCTGGAGGTCTCGGAAAAACCAGACACATGCTATTTTATGGCTTCGATCTGAACAAAAGCAGCACCGCGCACTTTGGTGCAGACAGGTTACTCTCCTAACCTGCACCGAGCGCTTTTGTGCAGGCAGGTAATTATTCACTTAAGCAGCATATCGTATGTGTGTGAATGTACCCTAATAAGCAGCAAACGATTCGCGTTGGCGTGGCAACACACTCATCGCTTGCAGACCAGGTATTTGACGGGTGGGTCAATTCCATCACTGGCAGTTGTTGTCACGCCCGTGCTCCTAAACCACCAAGCCAAATTTCATGAAACCTTCGCCAATCGGTGCATTTGGGTCCAATTTCCTCGGAGTTTTAAGTATGGTGTCTCTCGCCGAAATGCTGGGTTAGCAGGAATATTTCGGCATTGACGTGAACAAAATGTAGACGTTGGTCGTTTCCCTGATTGTGCTTGTGTAGTTGAAGCTTATAACGAAAAGTGGGTTGCTCTGGATGGGCTCCAATTATAATTTACTGAACAAACTTTGGTGAGTGCAGTGCATAAATGAGCTGCTGGTCAGCCCGGCGACCCGTGTCAAGTGTCGGGTGTACAGTGACCCCATCACTGTGTCGGGTGTACAGTGACCCCATCACTGTGTCGGGTGTACAGTGACCCCATCACTGTGTCGGGTGTACAGTGACCCCATCACTGTGTCGGGTGTACAGTGACCCCATCACTGTGTCGGGTGTACAGTGACCCCATCACTGTGTCGGGTGTACAGTGACCCCATCACTGTGTCGGGTGTACAGTGACCCCATCACTGTGTCGGGTGTACAGTGACCCCATCACTGTGTCGGGTGTACAGTGACCCCGTCACTGTGTCGGGTGTACAGTGACCCCATCACTGTGTCGGGTGTACAGTGACCCCGTCACTGTGTCGGGTGTACAGTGACCCCATCACTGTGTCGGGTGTACAGTGACCCCATCACTGTGTCGGGTGTACAGTGACCCCGTCACTGTGTCGGGGGTACAGTGACCCCATCACTGTGTCGGGTGTACAGTGACCCCATCACTGTGTCGGGTGTACAGTGACCCCATCACTGTGTCGGGTGTATAGTGACCCCATCACTGTGTCGGGTGTATAGTGACCCCATCACTGTGTCGGGTGTACAGTGACCCCATCACTGTGTCGGGTGTATAGTGACCCCATCACTGTGTCGGGTGTACAGTGACCCCATCACTGTGTCGGGTGTACAGTGACCCCATCACTGTGTCGGGTGTACAGTGACCCCCATCACTGTGTCGGGTGTGCAGTGACCCCATCACTGTGTCGGGTGTACAGTGACCCCATCACTGTGTCGGGTGTATAGTGACCCCATCACTGTGTCGGGTGGACAGTGACCCCATCACTGTGTCGGGTGTACAGTGACCCCATCACTGTGTCGGGTGTACAGTGACCCCCATCACTGTGTCGGGTGTACAGTGACCCCATCACTGTGTCGGGTGTACAGTGACCCCATCACTGTGTCGGGTGTATAGTGACCCCATCACTGTGTCGGGTGTATAGTGACCCCATCACTGTGTCGGGTGTACAGTGACCCCATCACTGTGTCGGGTGTACAGTGACCCCATCACTGTGTCGGGTGTATAGTGACCCCATCACTGTGTCGGGTGTACAGTGACCCCATCACTGTGTCGGGTGTATAGTGACCCCATCACTGTGTCGGGTGTACAGTGACCCCATCATTGTGTCGGGTGTACAGTGACCCCATCACTGTGTCGGGTGTATAGTGACCCCATCACTGTGCCGGGTGTACAGTGACCCCATCACTGTGTCGGGTGTACAGTGACCCCATCACTGTGTCGGGTGTACAGTGACCCCGTCACTGTGTCAGGTGTACAGTGACCCCGTCACTGCGTCGGGTGTACAGTGACCCCGTCACTGTGTCGGGTGTACAGTGACCCCATCACTGTGTCGGGTGTACAGTGACCCCGTCACTGTGTCGGGTGTACAGTGACCCCATCACTGTGTCGGGTTGACCCCGTCTACCAGTGACCCCGTCATTGTGTCGGGTGTAAAGTGACCCCATCACTGTGTCGGGTGTACAGTGGTCCCGTCATTGTGTCGGGTGTACAGTGACCCCATCACTGTGTCGGGTGTACAGTGACCCCATCACTGTGTCGGGTGTACAGTGACCCCATCAGACTGCGCGCTGACCTGCTGGTCGGTCCGACGACCCGTGTCAAGTGTCGGGTGTACAGTGACCCCATCACTGTGTCGGGTGTACAGTGACCCCGTCACTGTGTCGGGTGTACAGTGACCCCATCACTGTGTCGGGTATACAGTGACCCCGTCACTGTGTCGGGTGTACAGTGACCCCGTCACTGTGTCGGGTGTACAGTGACCCCATCACTGTGTCGGGTGTACAGTGACCCCAGTCACTGTGTCGGGTGTACAGTGACCCCGTCAGACTGCGCGCTGACCTGCTGGTCGGTCCGGCGACCCGTGCCAAGTGTCGGGTGTACAGTGACCCCATCAGACTGCGCGCTGACCTGCTGGTCGGTCCGGCGACCCGTGCCAAGTGTCGGGTGTACAGTGACCCCATCACTGTGTCGGGTGTACAGTGACCCCATCACTGTGTCGGGTGTACAGTGACCCCATCACTGTGTCGGGTGTACAGTGACCCTATCAGACTGCGCGCTGACCTGCTGGTCGGTCCGGCGACCCGTGCCAAGTGTCGGGTGTACAGTGACCCCATCAGAGCGAGCCCTCTGTGGCCGCCGCACGTCTGGCTGACACCTGCCGACTGCCATCTCCAGATGCGGCAGAAAAACACACCACCCAGCATAAATCACGGCCGGCAAAAACGGCCACCAGCTGTGCGGTATCGTTCTCCCATTGCGCGCCGGCCAGGGTTCACGTGTGCGTGCATGTGTGTGTGTGTATGTGTGCATGTATATGTGTGTATGTATGTGTGTGTGTGTGTGTGTGTGTGTGTGTGTGTGTGTGTGTGTGTGTGTGTGTGTGTGTGTGTGTGTGTGTGTGTGTGTGTGTGTGTGTGTGTGTGTGTGTGAATGTGTGGATGGGGAGTAGACGTCCCTCGCATTTGTGCGGCGCGGGCAAACAGTCATCCATCAGGCGAGATATCTGATCGGGAGCGCACACAGTCCCAGAATGAGATGATCGCTTCAGATGGAGACGCGTCGCTCGAGGGCCGTCGGTATGTCGAGCGGTCTGCCGACATGTCGAGCGGCCCGTCGAATGTCGAGTGGCCCGTCCATACGTCGAGCGGCCTGTCTACATGTCGAGCGGGCGGTCGACATGTAGAGCGGACGGTCTACGTGTCTGCCATGCCGTGCCTGTGATGCCATCGTGCACGTTCTGCCAGTGCAGTGACGGCTTGAAGATGCGTGTCCGGACCCGGCAGAGGACCGCCTCCGTCCCATGGCGCGCACCTGGACCCGACAGAGGGCCACCCCTCCCCTCCCGGGGCGCGCACCTTGGCTCCGTCCTATGGCGTGCACCAAGGCTCGACAGTGGGCCAACGTGGCCAACGTGTGCGCGGAGCCGGTGCCACCGGCAGATTCAGCGAACACGCGAGCACCAGCCATCGTGAGCAGTTGCGGCGGCGCGCGCCGGGCGGGTCATGCGCCGGATATCCGGTCCCATGTACCGGGCCACGAACGCCGACAGTGTACAATGATACGGCCCGGCACTGTCCACACTACTGCCGGCGTGTCCACTGTCCAGATTAGCGCGCCGGTGTGAACAACGGTGACGTGCGCCGACGTCGGTTACGTCATCAATAACGGTGACGACCGTCATTCGAAACAGTTTGGATTGAAAAGTACACACGATAAGAATTGAGCATGTGCCATACCGCATTTCATAGCATCCCACATAGGAGTGGACACCGCTAAGAGGGGGAGGCGATGTCCCCTTCCCCCCCCAATGTCGTGAATTTCTACATTACGCCTACGGGCTTTGTGTGGAAAGCATGGACGCCAAAACGTCCGTGCACCATTGCATTCCATATCCACAGTCCGAGGCACCGCAGATGTTCATGAGCGTCTTTCTGCACTTATAAAAGGGGAGAAGCAATGTATGATGAACTAAACAATGGAAATGGGCACCCTTTTCACAATAGAAAAACAAAAACGTCCAACCAGCTATATTTTTCCTGCTGCGGACGTTCTCCTTGAGGGAATCAGTCATTTCCTGTCGACATGGCGGCAGGGCAGATGCCTTGCTGGCGCGGCCCGCGTTCTGATCGTGCTGGAGGACTGCCGTATCGCAGCAGTCCTTTTCTGCTGTTGACACGTCACCAAGGTGTACCAGCTGTGCTGCTGTGGACACGTCATCAAGACGTGCCAGCCATACTGCTGTTGACACGTCATCAAGACGTACCAGCTGTGCTGTTGTTAACACGTCATCAAGAAGCACCAGCTGTACTGCTGTTGTCATGTCATCAAGACGTACGAGCTGTGCTGCTGTTGACACGTCATCAAGACGTACGAGCTGTGCTGCTGTTGACACGTCATCAAGACGTACGAGCTGTGCTGCTGTTGACACGTTATCAAGACGTACGAGCTGTGCTGCTGTTGCCACGTCATCGCAACACTGGCCATCACGGCGTAACAGCTGAGTCGGTGATAACCGATCCGTCAGGAGTCGCACATCACCCGCTGCGTCTCGCCGACAAGCCGCACACCTGGGCATGAGGGGCGGCTTTGACACACCGGGTGTCGCCTTCCACCTCCCAGCAGGTGGTGGTGCCACCGTCACTTCTCACGCATGAGTCGCACCACCTACCAATACCAAATATTCGGCACACTCGAATATCGGCTTTTCCTTTTAGAAACGCAGCCCAGAACATTCTCCAATTGCGCAATTCAAAATCAGCGTCTTGGGACCACCAAGCACCACGGGAGCATATCCCCCATCACGGGCACACGCACTTCATATACACAACCACACACTCACCTTTAGTCACGGCCGCAAAGGATCTCTTCCCAGGTAAACACTCCACCATACAAAATCCATGCAACACCAACCCGCAACGACACAACCTCTCACGACAAGCCGCAGATGGCGCAGCCAACCCACGCACACTACGGGACATAAGCCGATAACATAATGCCCCTCACACGTACACCCACCACATTGTAGGACTCAAACCGACAATGCAACACCCTACACACGTGTACCCAGGCACACTGTAGGACTCAAGCTGACAACGCAATGCCCTACATCCATGTACCAACACACACCACGTGACTCAAGCTGACAATGCGATGCCCTACATACATGCACCCAGGCACACTATGGGACTGAAGCCGACAATGCAATGCCCTACACACATGCACGCACACGCACACGCACACGCACACGCACACGCACACGCACACGCACACGCACACGCACACGCACACGCACCACCGACAAAACGTGGCGCTTAAGGCCCGGTGGCTCAGTTGGTGGAGCGCTGGTCTACATTGGTCTCCCCTGTCCTGACATGGCTGGCCGTGTTTGAGTCGCTTCACGTGCTCGCATCTATCCCCCGGCTGGGAGGGTCAGTTGGCAGCCGGTCGGATCAGGCCGAGGATGAGCTGCCGGAGCGGCCCTGCCGGTACATTGGCGGCAAGTTAAACTCTCTGTAAAAATTAGGTCGTTCAGCTGGAGTTCACGGATAGGGTAGTGGGGCCAGTGTTCACGCAACAAGCTATGCTTAGCGATAGAACCATGGTCCATAAAGCCACTCTAACAAAAATTAGAACAAGTTTTTAAAGTGGGTTCAGACCCCACGGGGGACGGGTCGCTATGGCCGAGCAGGTTGCGTTAACAGGCGGATAGAGGGAGTTCGGCTACCTGGGTTGTGATGCTATAATGATGGACGCTAAACTTCCATTTGAGGCTTTGTTGTCGAGGCGAAATTGTGCGATCGGGTGATGGGTTCGGGGTCGACGCAACCGGCATTGCTTAGCATAAACCCAACGGCGTGAAGCCATCTCATCAAATACTGCGATTATGTTCGTGATGAAGGGGCTTTAGAGTAATCCCTGGTATCCGTCGTCGTCAGAAATCACTGAAAATGTCTGAACATTAGTGTCATAAAATACGCGTGGCTCGACCCAAGCAGTGGCGGATCCGGCGGGAGAGGGCATGCGATCATGATCCCCAGTGTGTTCCTTCAGGACTGAAGGGGAGCTGTTGAACACGCTGTGTTTCAACATAAACCAACAACAAATGCTGTTTCTGACAATAGTCACGTTGATTATGAGTACCTGCCAATGAACACAAAGTCTTAATAAAAGAAGGCTGTTTGTTTTTTGTTTGTTTTGATTTTGTTCTGGGAGTGAACAAATTGCATTCGAAGATGGTGCCTTGAATTCACTGAAAAACCCACAATGCATTGTGGGTTTAATAAGGTCGTATGACACATTTGTGGTGCACAATGGTAAGGTTGTACCATTGCTAAGGTTGTACCATTGCAATAGTGTAACCCTACATGTCTACAAACATGCATGCTACAGAGTGCAATATACAGAGCCAGGGGCATACTCACCGGGGTGTAACGAGACCCGGTCGCAGCAGAGCGGCCGGGCCCGAGCTTCGGCCACAAAATGTTCGGTATTTGCCTTCCTCCGGTTATTATTCCGGTTATTGTTTTTACGACACGTCGACCGTTGAGTCATGTAGCGTCGCCAATCTCTCACGCCCATTGGTGGCGGGCAAGCGGGCAAAGAGTAGCAACAGGTGAGACTCGAACACGCAATCTTTCGATTGTGAGACGGGCAACTTAACCCACGACTACTCGCCCCGGTATTTGTCGCCTCTAGCTTGGAGGCTGATAGCTTGTACGGCTACCCGTGCAACTCCGCCAGCACAGTTGGACAGTCGCTGTCGCTGATTGTATTACTGACGCAGGGAGTTGCGATCGCTGTGTTCTCATCCATGCGCTGACACGCGGCTACAGGCAAACATCAAAGGCGCCGCGATGACGCCATCTAATCTCCGGCTCTGGCTCCGGCTCCGTCCACGAGTGCAGAACATTTCCACGACAGCGCTTCCTGAATGCCAGTGGCCGGGCGAGGTCATGGCGGCGCTAACCGCGCCGGAGCTGGGCTGCACGGGAGGTGACACGCGACACCACAGGACAGTCACCGCGCCGGAGACGGGCTGCACGGGAGGTGACGCGCCACACCACAGGAGGGCTGCACGGGAGGTGACGCGCCACACCACAGGACAGTCACCGCGCCGGAGCTGGGCTGCACGGGAGGTGACGCGCCACACCATAGGACAGTCACCGCGCCGGAGACGGGCTGCACGGGAGGTGACGCGCCACACCACAGGAGGCTGCACGGGAGGTGACGCGCCACACCACAGGACAGTCACCGCGCCGGAGACGGGCTGCACGGGAGGTGACGCGCCACACCATAGGACAGTCACCGCGCCGGAGACGGGCTGCACGGGAGGTGACGCGCCACACCACAGGACAGTCACCGCGCCGGAGCTGGGCTGCACGGGAGGTGACGCGCCACACCATAGGACAGTCACCGCGCCGGAGACGGGCTGCACGGGAGGTGACGCGCCACACCATAGGACAGTCACCGCGCCGGAGACGGGCTGCACGGGAGGTGACGCGCCACACCATAGGACAGTCACCGCGCCGGAGACGGGCTGCACGGGAGGTGACGCGCCACACCATAGGACAGTCACCGCGCCGGAGACGGGCTGCACGGGAGGTGACGCGCTACACCATAGGACAGTCACCGCGCCGGAGACGGGCTGCACGGGAGGTGACGCGCCACACCATAGGACAGTCACCGCGCCGGAGACGGGCTGCACGGGAGGTGACGCGCCACACCATAGGACAGTCACCGCGCCGGAGACGGGCTGCACGGGAGGTGACGCGCGACACCATAGGACAGTCACCGCGCCGGAGACGGGCTGCACGGGAGGTGACGCGCCACACCATAGGACAGTCACCGCGCCGGAGACGGGCTGCACGGGAGGTGACGCGCCACACCATAGGACTGTCACCGCGCCGGAGACGGGCTGCACGGGAGGTGACGCGCCACACCACAGGACAGTCACCGCGCCGGAGACGGGCTGCACGGGAGGTGACGCGCCACACCATAGGACAGTCACCGCGCCGGAGACGGGCTGCACGGGAGGTGACGCGCCACACCATAGGACAGTCACCGCGCCGGAGACGGGCTGCACGGGAGGTGACGCGCCACACCATAGGACAGTCACCGCGCCGGAGACGGGCTGCACGGGAGGTGACGCGCCACACCATAGGACAGTCACCGCGCCGGAGACGGGCTGCACGGGAGGTGACGCGCCACACCATAGGACAGTCACCGCGCCGGAGACGGGCTGCACGGGAGGTGACGCGCCACACCATAGGACAGTCACCGCGCCGGAGACGGGCTGCACGGGAGGTGACGCGCTACACCATAGGACAGTCACCGCGCCGGAGACGGGCTGCACGGGAGGTGACGCGCCACACCATAGGACAGTCACCGCGCCGGAGACGGGCTGCACGGGAGGTGACGCGCCACACCATAGGACAGTCACCGCGCCGGAGACGGGCTGCACGGGAGGTGACGCGCCACACCATAGGACAGTCACCGCGCCGGAGACGGGCTGCACGGGAGGTGACGCGCCACACCATAGGACAGTCACCGCGCCGGAGACGGGCTGCACGGGAGGTGACGCGCCACACCATAGGACAGTCACCGCGCCGGAGACGGGCTGCACGGGAGGTGACGCGCTACACCACAGGACAGTCACCGCGCCGGAGACGGGCTGCACGGGAGGTGACGCGCCACACCATAGGACAGTCACCGCGCCGGAGACGGGCTGCACGGGAGGTGACGCGCCACACCACAGGACAGTCACCGCGCCGGAGACGGGCTGCACGGGAGGTGACGCGCCACACCATAGGACAGTCACCGCGCCGGAGACGGGCTGCACGGGAGGTGACGCGCCACACCATAGGACAGTCACCGCGCCGGAGACGGGCTGCACGGGAGGTGACGCGCTACACCATAGGACAGTCACCGCGCCGGAGACGGGCTGCACGGGAGGTGACGCGCCACACCATAGGACAGTCACCGCGCCGGAGACGGGCTGCACGGGAGGTGACGCGCCACACCATAGGACAGTCACCGCGCCGGAGACGGGCTGCACGGGAGGTGACGCGCCACACCACAGGACAGTCACCGCGCCGGAGACGGGCTGCACGGGAGGTGACGCGCTACACCATAGGACAGTCACCGCGCCGGAGACGGGCTGCACGGGAGGTGACGCGCCACACCATAGGACAGTCACCGCGCCGGAGACGGGCTGCACGGGAGGTGACGCGCCACACCATAGGACAGTCACCGCGCCGGAGACGGGCTGCACGGGAGGTGACGCGCCACACCATAGGACAGTCACCGCGCCGGAGACGGGCTGCACGGGAGGTGACGCGCCACACCATAGGACAGTCACCGCGCCGGAGACGGGCTGCACGGGAGGTGACGCGCCACACCATAGGACAGTCACCGCGCCGGAGACGGGCTGCACGGGAGGTGACGCGCCACACCATAGGACAGTCACCGCGCCGGAGACGGGCTGCACGGGAGGTGACGCGCCACACCATAGGACAGTCACCGCGCCGGAGACGGGCTGCACGGGAGGTGACGCGCAACCATAGGACAGTCACCGCGCCGGAGACGGGCTGCACGGGAGGTGACGCGCCACACCATAGGACAGTCACCGCGCCGGAGACGGGCTGCACGGGAGGTGACGCGCCACACCATAGGACAGTCACCGCGCCGGAGACGGGCTGCACGGGAGGTGACGCGCCACACCATAGGACAGTCACCGCGCCGGAGACGGGCTGCACGGGAGGTGACGCGCCACACCATAGGACAGTCACCGCGCCGGAGACGGGCTGCACGGGAGGTGACGCGCTACACCATAGGACAGTCACCGCGCCGGAGACGGGCTGCACGGGAGGTGACGCGCCACACCATAGGACAGTCACCGCGCCGGAGACGGGCTGCACGGGGGACGCGCCACACCAAGGACAGTCACCGCGCCGGAGACGGGTGACGAGGTGCGCGCCACACCATAGGACAGTCACCGCGCCGGAGACGGGCTGCACGGGAGGTGACGCGCCACACCATAGGACAGTCACCGCGCCGGAGACGGGCTGCACGGGAGGTGACGCGCCACACCATAGGACAGTCACTGCACCGGAGACGGGCTGCACGGGAGGTGACGCGCGACACCATAGGACAGTCACCGCGCCGGAGACGGGCTGCACGGGAGGTGACGCGCCACACCATAGGACAGTCACCGCGCCGGAGACGGGCTGCACGGGAGGTGACGCGCCACACCATAGGACAGTCACCGCGCCGGAGACGGGCTGCACGGGAGGTGACGCGCCACACCATAGGACAGTCACCGCGCCGGAGACGGGGCACGGGAGGTGACGCGCGACACCATAGGACAGTCACCGCGCCGGAGACGGGCTGCACGGGAGGTGACGCGCTACACCATAGGACAGTCACTGCACCGGAGACGGGCTGCACGGGAGGTGACGCGCCACACCATAGGACAGTCACCGCGCCGGAGACGGGCTGCACGGGAGGTGACGCGCTACACCATAGGACAGTCACCGCGCCGGAGACGGGCTGCACGGGAGGTGACGCGCCACACCATAGGACAGTCACCGCGCCGGAGACGGGCTGCACGGGAGGTGACACGCCACACCATAGGACAGTCACCGCGCCGGAGACGGGCTGCACGGGAGGTGACGCGCCACACCATAGGACAGTCACCGCGCCGGAGACGGGCTGCACGGGAGGTGACGCGCCACACCATAGGACAGTCACCGCGCCGGAGACGGGCTGCACGGGAGGTGACGCGCCACACCATAGGACAGTCACCGCGCCGGAGACGGGCTGCACGGGAGGTGACGCGCCACACCATAGGACAGTCACCGCGCCGGAGACGGGCTGCACGGGAGGTGAAGCGCGACACCGTCGGACTGTGGTGACGCGCTACACCACCTGATCTCCACGCCAGCCGAACCTCCTGACCACCGCGCCAGCCGAACTCCCCCCGGACCTCCGCCGGACATGCTGGGCTCGGTACAGATCCAGACCGGTTGCACAGATTCCGTGGCCCATTGGGGCCGGCGTCATCGACGCGGCCCGCAGGGTGACGAACGGCTATTTCAAGTCGAGTTCGAGGTCGAGGTCGAGGTCGAATAAGGCATTGGACACGGCTGACTCCGTGCAAGGTGTTTTGCACGTTAGATGGGTTGGAACTTCCCACCCAACCCTTTGATGTTCCCACCCAGTCGCTGTGCCCTGTTTCTCCCAGCTGTCCCAATATTCTTCAGAATAGTGCGCTTTTATCTACCAGGATAAATACTATCTAGCTAACTTGGATAGATTCTGTCCAGCTAAGCGCGATAGATGCTATCCAGCTAGGCGAGATAGATGCTATCCAGCGAAGCGAGATAGATGTTTGTTTATTGGGTGGTTCTCGACGCACTTTTTGCACGATCACGGCTAATGGCGCCGCCCACACTGTTTCGCCGGTGGGCCGCGGGATTGGGAAATGTCCAGAGTGACGTGAGTGTTGAACCCGGGACCTTTGGTACCCAGAGCTCAACGCCTTAACCACTCAGCCATCCCCGCCCCAAGCGAGATAGCTGCTATCCAGCTAAGCGAGATAGATGCTATCCTGCTAAGCGAGATAGATGACATCCAGCTTGGCGGCTGTGCTGACGAGAACCGTCTGTAGGTAGTCACCAGATACCATAGTGCAGCAAGCAGACTGCACCGGCGGACAAATGTCGCCCATTCCACCCGCCGCAGACATGGCAAGCTGCACGCTCGCAGGGTTAAGTTTGTGTTTAAAAAGCAGAGGCATGGCCAGTGTTGCATTCCTCGCATGCTGCAGCAAAGCAGCTATCAATACGACCCACCGAAAGAGGGCAGCAGCATCGCCACATCTTGACCTGCATCCACGGAGTATGTATGCCATGTATGTGTGTGAATATGCAATATGTATGCCATGTAGCATGCTATTGTCATCATACATCAGCGGGATAAGCTACTGGCAGACCCAGGAGGGGGAGGCGCGGCATATTGTTTGGCACCCGCTTACGCTCATAGCTTATGTTTCCAAGCGAGGGTAACACATTTATAAATATAGGTCTGGCCGTCACACAACTTTAGCTTACGGAACCATCAGACGGAAGAGGAAAGGAAATTCACGTTTAAAGTAAACCAGCCAAATTTGCAGAAGACATGTGCGACGAAAGTTGGAAGTCAAAGTTTGCTCTTCCCAAATGGCCCAGGCGGGCCCTATCGTAGCGTGCCTGGAGGCATTTGGCCACACACAACAGTTCAGGGCAGTGACGCCATCACGGTGTTAAGCTTCTGTCCAGCTGCCGACTCCTCATGATCAATGTTGCACGACCCAGACACGACTATCTCGTTTTTTTCCTTCTTCTTTTTTTGTGGAACGAGGGGAACGTTTCGTGAAACGAAAAAAAATCGCATCAAATGGAGTAATATTTATTGACTCCATTTGACGGAATGCGATATTAATTTTTCTTAATTGAAACTGTTTTGGGTTCACTTGGCATTGACGGACCCAGGTGAAAGCACAAAAATGATCATCAGTTTGTGTCCAGGCATACGATGGCAAGCTTATCAAGATCCCATCCATCTCAGATCAACAGCATGATTATTTTAAATGTACTCCCGGTGGGCTATGGCATCCACAAATGAGAAATCGGGAAGGGTGACTGTGGAGCCATACCAATGAACCCCTGAGCCGTGTCTTGCACGATGAACGAGGAATGTGCCACCACCTGCTACCTGCCCCCAGCCGCACACTTAACCTAGCAGGTGCTGCAACACACTAACTGTCCTCGAGTGTTTTCCTGGACGTCGTCGGGAAACATGAGGTAGTTTGTTCTTCTGAAAATGGTCACAGCACACACAAAAACGACCTAGCTCACACACTGAGCAAAATGAACCAACGCACGCTCGACACTGACCGGCGTGTACCGTCGCCGGGGCTGACCACCGCCAGTAGAAGGGCAATACAAGGGGGCTGACCACCGCCAGTAGAAAGGCAATACAAGGGCGGCGAGTCAACAAGTTCTGCCGCCGAGGCTAACCACCGCCAGTAGAAGGGCAATACAGGGGCGGCGAGTCAACAAGTTCCGCCGCCGGGGCTGACCACCGCCGCCAGTAGAAGGGCAATACAAGGGCGGCGAGTCAACAAGTTCTGCCGCCGGGGCTGACCACCGCCAGTAGAAGGGCAATACAAGGGCGGCGAGTCAACAAGTTCCGTCCCACTTGCTCACATTTGTGATACGCACAAATGTACCAGTTTCAGGTCAGGTGGGCGTACCAACTGCGACCAAACCATGCAACTTAGCAGGCCCTTCCACTACGTGTCAAGATTAAAGTGCTTTCGAATGACGACAATTCCGACCATTTTCTATCATATGCAGGCGCGCACCCAGGATTTTTCCATGGGGGAGGCCCGGACCGAAAAGGGCACTTAGCCGGCTCCAAAAGGGCACTTGACCGGCTCCAAAAGGGCACTTTGCGGCCCAGGGCACACTGGAAGGTTTGTTCACCGGGGGGGAGGGGGTGGCAAGCAATTTGCTTAAAAATTGCTATAAAAAATGATTTGTTGGCCGGAATGTCCCAAATTTAGCCCGAAAATCACCTGCTTTATGATAAGGCAGGTGATTTTTGGGCTAAATTTGGGACATTCCGGCCAAGAGGGCACTTTTCGGTCAAAAGGGCACTTTTGGCCAAAAGGGCACTTTGGTCTCATGGGGGGGGCCCGGGCCCCCTGGGCCCCCCCTCCGGTGCGCCACTGATCATATGTACCTGATAAGTCCACCAATTGAGACTTAAATCACTTTAACGCGCGTGATCTCTGTGACCTCACATGCATTTTTTTACTCATGTTGTTTTATGGAATTTCCTTTTCAATGACACATTGATTACCTTCCGCAATGTATAAATAATCTCCATTTTGACGGCAGGTTTACCAGATGAGTTATCTACCACACTAATATAAAATATCTGAAAGCTTCCTGGCATTATCAATTTTAACAGAGATGAGAGGATAGTGCAGTGATCGTCGCGTTTCCCACGTAACGGCGAAGTGTTCAGGTACAGTTTGGGAACCTGCCTGACTTCTCAGGTTCTACGGAACCACTGGCACCAGCAGGTGACAATATAAAGCCTATTTAGGCAAAGGCGTCCAAAAACAACAATTCGTCTAATCTGTTAAAATTGGAACTTAGGATGCACTTTTCCTCTTCTGAATCAGAAAATTTCCTTCGAAAAGTGATAGTTCAATGGGTTCATTATGAGATTGATCGATAATGGGACTATCAAACATAAAATATTTAATATCTTCATTTATATTTTCCGGTCATCAGCATTCCGAAAATCGTCCTTGTCGGTATCGATCCCAAGTGACATAGAACTAGTCATTCTTTTCAAATAACCATTAAAAAAAACACGTGGTCAGTCGCGCCTCGCGCAATTGATCGGATTGGGAACGGCACACATTATGAAATCGGGATAGAAACCGTGTAATTTCCATCGTCTCGTTATCACTACGTCCACCTGAACCGTCCATCTACGGTTAGGATATTCCTCCCCCCCCCCCCCTGGACATCTGCTGGGTTCGCCAATGGGGCAGGCTGCGCTACAAGTCCCATATCGACAACACATTTGGTAGCGTGACAACGATGACGGTGCGCCGCCAATGAAAATGGAAATTCACCTTTTGATTTATTCATTTCATCGCGGAAAACACCACACGATCTTTAATAATCTGGCCAGCCGTATCGATCCCACGCATCGCATCCGCACCGCAAGTGTTCAAGCGCCATCAGATCGCGTCACCAATGAGACCATCAGCACTATCAGTACCACCATCGGCACCGTAGCTAAATCGGCGCGTTGGGGCCGCGGTAGCTCAGTCGATCGGGCGTTCGACCCTTGATCGTAACATCGTGGGCTCGAATCCCGCAGCCGGCGGGCTTACCGAGTTCACCGGCGACCAATCGGCGTGAGGGACTGGAGACGCCATATCACCCAGCAATCGGACGTGTCGTAAACGAGCCCAAGTTTCTTCTAAATCGGCGTGGCGACACCAAAACAAGCACACGCAGGGGAGAAGAAGGGATGTTATGCTGTATGTGGACGACCAAGCCTCAGATCGTACCTTAATTGATATTTGCATTTTGTAGACACATTATAAATTTTGTGGAAATATCATTGCACAATAATGTATGTCGGAGACGCTCGTGGAGATGCTCCAGGGAACGGAATGGGATGCATTATGCAACGTAATGGAAGTGCATTAAACAATAATCGCTTCATCGTAAGCTCTGTCACTGAGAGGAAGTGGCGATATAACCCCTTTTTACATCTGGTATTACATCTATGGGCTTCGCATGAAAAACTTATCCGGAAGCCATAATACCCTTCCTGAGCGTTTCCCCGTAAAATGTTCGAGGTGGTCAGGTACGGCAATCCACCGGCAATCCTCAGCATTGACCTGGAGCGTCAAACTATGCAGAGTGATCAGAGCCCATCCTGGTCGTGTTTCCCAAGCAACGACAAAGAGTTTATGGTGAAGGTTCCTGAAAATGATGGTAAGCCGCTGCCGCCCCTTCCTTCCCAGTGCGCATCACTCCTGCCATGTATTCTTGTAGGCCGCTTACTTCTCGTCGCCGGGGAAACTCGGCCTGACTCCCTCACGTCCCTCACGTGAGCCTCGCTCGGGAAGGGCCGAGTCCACCGCTCCGGACTACCGCGGCAGCCGCCGGCCAGCCCAGCCAGGCTGGGCGTGCGTGCCAACACCGCGCCCGCCGACGACGGTCCTCGCACAACCAACAGTGCCCAGGTCTCGCCTCGCCGTCAGCTGCCAGGACCGGAACACCGCACCGCCGGCCGCGCGGCCGCCAAGGTCGTCCCGTGCTGACCGGGCCGCCCGCCGCAGATTGCATGCCCGACGACCCCGCCTGCCCGACAGCCAAGCTGGCGGCTCGACCGCGCAGCGGAGTTCCCGCCGGCCACCCCACACCCCCTGAGCCTCGCCGCCTCCTTATGTCCACCCACGATCGGGGGTGGGTGGGGGAGCGTGTGCATGTGAGGATCCACATGAGCCCCATGTCATGCCGTTTGGTGGTGCCGCTACCGCCAATTAGAGCAGGGTGCTTCTTGTTTGTTTGCACAGTACCTAATTGAGCGCAGCACGAGACCACACCACTGCCAGTCGACCGAAAGTGCTTGCTTCGCGCTGCCAAAATAAAATCGCGCCACGATTGTAGCAGCTTAAGCCGCCTGGTTAGCAGTGGACAGAGCGCTGACCTCAAAGGTCTCCACGTTTTGGCACAACGGATTCGAGTCGCTTCACGCACTCACTATAACAGCTGGGATGGTCAGTTGGCGACTGGCCAGGCAAGGTCGGGGCTACAGGCGCCAGATGGCCGTGCCCACTATGTGGGTACGTCAAGCTCTCGGCCAGAGCTGTGCAATAGAACTGGTATTTCCCGATCGGAAGGTGGGTTCACGGTCAGCGCAACAAGCCTGCGTTGAGCACTGACTCGGATTCTGTAAAGCCTCCCTGACAACAACTCGAATTAATTGTTTTTTTTTAAAGAAACCCTTCAATGTATTAATCGTATATTGACAACGACAGATGTTTCAATAGCTAAAGTCTAGGTAGCACACAGTCGGAATGTGACTACCCACGACCGATCGATATTTTTGATATTTGTGTACATGTGCTTTAGGGTGTTTCGTCTCAAAATCTTTCGTCAGCCTATAGTAAGTAGTAGATCTTGTGGCACGTGTCAATCTGCAACTCTAAAACGCTCTGTTTCGTATATTTTGTGATAGCCTACCTGTCGTATATTTTATGATAGCCTACCTGTCACCCTGATGAAAGCATTAAGCCAAAGCGCTGGTGTACTTTTCCTGATAATATAATACCTTGTGCCATTGTGCTTTGTACTTAACTTGTCCAGTCAACTATTAATGATTAGTACTTAATGGCTGGGTCTGTAATATTGCTGTAGTTGCAGCTAAATAGGACTTAATGGCTGGGCCTGTAATATCGCTACGTGGCTCTGTGCATCTTGAATTCAATACGAATTCATGTGACTGATCTGGATCAGAGTAAAGGTGACAATATCAAAGAGATCTAAAACATGAGTGTTAGTGTTGGTAGAGTATAATGGAACTCATACCCTGGCTCCATATAATTTCATGAAAGCATGTCAGCTAGAATGTGTCCCAGTCTGCAAAACATTGCATTGTAGCGAGGTTACCAAGGTGCGCCGAACTGATCAATATGTCAATATGTCATAACAAGGTTTGTCGCGCTAACCAATCAGTGTAGGGCACCGAAACACATCAAACAAACACGGTTAGTGTTATACACAACAACGTAGATTTGCACCAACAACCACCAGCTGGGATGGAAGAATACTGAACATGGAACGCTTAGTGTGAAGATAAGAAATGGAACACAAACTTGGTCATAATTATATACGCTATTTTATACAAATGTTTTCCTATACATACGATACCGTAGGATGGAGTTTGCAGGTGTGTGTGTGTATGCGTTTGTCGGTGGTATTTACCAGCTGCCAAGCTTTCTCTGCCGTTTTTTATCGCTCTTGCAAGAAACAGTAATTGTTAAGAGAGAAGAACTTTGTGTTTGTATTCATGTTACCTACCAGATATTCGTGATACATGTGTGTAATGCTTTGGGCATATAATGTTAAATATAAAATACTGGGCATAGCTTACCTCGGGAAGTGTTTTGAGTCTCAGCCGTCTATAGCTGGTTATAACCGGCCTAGATCAGTTTTCGCCACCGGCATGGCTAAAAAACTTTTAGTCGGCTTTCTCCCAGCCCTGTGTAGCTGGTCTCGGGGCCACCCCCAGCATTGCCACGATAATCAATGAACGACGCGGGGTACACGATGTGGACGGCGTGTGGGCTGCAGCACATGACACGATGTGGACGGCGTGTGGGCTGCAGCACATAACACGATGTGGACGGCGTGTGGTCTGCAGCACATGACACGATGTGGACGGCGTGTGGTCTGCAGCACATAACACGATGTGGACGGCGTGTGGTCTGCAGCACATGACACGATGTGGACGGCGTGTGGGCTGCAGCACATAACACGATGTGGACGGCGTGTGGTCTGCAGCACATGACACGATGTGGACGGCGTGTGGTCTGCAGCACATGACACGATGTGGACGGAGTGTAGGCTGCGGCACATAACACGATGTGGACGGCGTGTGGTCTGCAGCACATGACAAGATGTGGACGGAGTGTAGGCTGCGGCACATGTCATCGTGTGGACGGCGTGTGGGCTGCGGAACATGACACATCAGACAAACAGCAGGCACATGATGCACTGCAAGCGGGCTGGAACAGGATGCATGGAGAACAGTCGCCTTTGTAAAATGTGATTACGAGTCGTTATGTGCAACTAATCCTCGGCCGACAGAGAAAAACGTACTCTACTCCGGTCATCGAGCGCACCAGGAAGATGCCACGATCAGTGACTCGGCCAGGCTGAATCTGCTGGGTACCCTGGTGGTCGAGCACACCAGGAAGATGCCACGATCAGAGGGACTCGACCAGGCTGAATCTGCCGGGTACCCTGGTGGTCGAGCACACCAGCGAGTACTCGGCCAGGCTGAATCTGCTGGGTACCCTGGTGGTCGAGCACACCAGGAAGACGCCACGATCAGAGGGACTCGACCAGGCTGAATCTGCCGGGTACCCTGGTGGTCGAGCACACCAGGAAGACGCCACGATCAGAGGGACTCGACCAGGCTGAATCTGCTGGGTACCCTGGTGGTCGAGCACACCAGGAAGACGCTACGATCAGTGACTCGACCAGGCTGAATCTGCTGGGTACCCTGGTGGTCGAGCACACCAGGAAGACGCCACGATCAGTGACTCGACCAGGCTGAATCTGCTGGGTACCCTGGTGGTCGAGCACACCAGGAAGACGCCACGATCAGAGGGACTCGACCAGGCTGAATCTGCTGGGTACCCTGGTGGTCGAGCACACCAGGAAGACGCCACGATCAGAGGGACTCGACCAGGCTGAATCTGCTGGGCTTCCAGTCCCAGGACTGTTGTCACTTTATATACACGAAGGATACTGATGGCCGAAATGCTCACGGAGGAAGGCCCGACAACGGTCCGGCCATCGTCCGCAGCCTGCCCGGCAGCCATGTCGGGCCGTCGTCCGCAGCCATGTCGGCAGCCATGTCGGTAGACTCATTCCGATCCGACATTCCGCGACTGACCATCCGCATAAACTGAGAGTAACGTGCACGTCATGAAGCGATAGCTCAATTGTCATGTAATGCATGACACGGTAATCACAATAAAGCGCTTCTCGCGCCAATCGGCCGCTGCGAGTTCGCGCCAAGAAGGTAGCTGCCATGAACGAAATCCCTCGTCTCTTTTGACGGGCTCGAGGCGCCCCGGTCACCAGCTTGGCACCTCCAACAATTACATATCGAATATGTAGGGCCCAAATGGCAGCCACTTGCAATAGTTTTGGCTTAATTAGCTTGATTACTGCTGAGTCGACTAATAATCCCTTGCAGCCCCGCTTCCAGTTGTTGCAGTACATCGTACAATTCGTAGTCATGCTAATTAAACGAAAAGCATGTTAGACGTTGTGTAGTTCTGCCGCAAAAACTGATCAGTTTTAGCTAACCAGAAAGATGAAATATTTGCAAACAGACGCAAATCTACATCACGGCTGAGCTTTGACCTGCCATGCTGCACGGTTGGCACTTACCCATACCGTCCCTACAGGAGCCCTACCGTCCCTACAGGAGCCCTACAGGAGCCCTCCGTCCCTACAGGAGCTCTACCGTCCCCACAGGAGCCATACCGTCCCTACAGGAGTTTTACCGTCCCTACATGAGCCCTACTGTCCCTACAGGAACCCTACCGTCCCTGCAGGAGCCCTACCATCCCTACAGGAGCTCTACCGTCCCCACAGGAGCCATACCGTCCCTACAGGAGTCCTACCGTCCCTACAAGAGCTCTACCGTCTCTACAAGAGCCCTACCGTCCCTACAAGAAGACTACCGTCCCTACAGGAGCCCTACCGTCCCTACACAAATTGTGCCGTCCCTACACGAGCCCTACCGTCCTGTGTAGCTGCATCCCAGTTATACCGTCTCTGCAGGACTCACGCCGTCCTGTGTAGCTGCATCCCAGTTATACCGTCTCTGCAGGACTCACGCCGTCCTGTGTAGCTGCATCCCAGTTATACCGTCTCTGCAGGACTCACGCCGTCCTGTGTAGCTGCATCTCAGTTATACCGTCTCTGCAGGACTTACACCGTCTTGTGTAACTGCATCTCACGCAATGCAAGCATACACATCTTGATGGGTTTCGTGTCGACTTTCCTGACAACGCTCAAAGAGAATTATTTGGTGGCCTTGAACCGTGTCGTAGCTGGAATGTGAAGCTTTGCAATGTTTCTCGGCTTAACACTGCAGCATTTCTGAGGCGAGTTAGCGGTGCTTAATCCGAACTGGAGCAAATGTTCACCTGTAGCAGGCTGTGTCGAAGATAGGGCAGGACGCCCTCGCCGGAATGTGGGTGTTCTTCGGTTCTGGACACGGTTGGAAAAACCAGTCTTGCTGTGGATTGTTGTCATCCTGAATGTTATCCGCTCCAGAACAACGCAGCCCGTAGCTGCATTAGAGCATAGAGGGTAACATAGCGCATAAGCTACACATGACTGGGTATATTTCTACCAATCTGGAGCTAAACCCGCGTCGTTTGGTTTCGTTAGTCTACGTCAATAATGCTTCTGAGGTACTGGTACACTATGACCTGGTGATTTCGGAATTAGTCCGGTACTTTTGACAGGAAGACCAACTTGGCATGGGATGCTGAATGTGTAATGCTCAATTTGATCATGGTGTACGCCATTGCTCTCATCATATTGACATTGGGTTATTTTACGGCGTGTTCTGGGCCATACAGTTGGGTCAACTGCTGAGACACACAGCGTCACTGACCTCTCACGACGGCTGGTTGTGGGCGGCCTTGGTAATCCCACCGACTGTGGGATTCGAACCAATGAGAAATGATAATTTGTAGCATGCATGGGTCTCGCTCGAAGGTAGACCAGCTCGGCCATTGCCCTCGTTCGTAATAAACTATGCACAGGAAAGTTGATTACGAACTATAGCACAAGAGGCGAGCGACCAGTGATGTATGGTCTCTATCTTGATGGGCGTTGCCATGGAGGAGGACGGACAGGACGCATCCCCCAAAGTCGTGGGAAAAAAACGTTACACCTATCGCATGCATGGGGAAAAATCAACCCAAAATCCTCCGTCCAACTATACAGAATCAAAATTTGGTCGGGACTCGGGACCCACATAGCAACACATTGGAAGTTATGCTCCCCGACTCCAATACCGCGAAAAATTGTCGTCTCCTGCTTGAATACTTTAAAAAATATTATCTAATTTCAATACTTAAAATAATATCCTTCCGCATCCAGGACATGCAGGTATAAACCCAGCCTAGGTTCTGAAAACCCAGCCAAGGTTCTGAAAACCCAGCCAAGGTTCTGAAAACGCAGCCAAGGTTCAGAACCCAGCCAAGGTTCTGAAAACCCAGCCAAGGTTCTGAAAACCCAGCCAAGGTTCTGAACCCAGCCAAGATTCTGAAAACCCAGCCAAGGTTCTGAAAACCCAGCCAAGGTTCTGAACCCAGCCAAGGTTCTGAAAACCCAGCCAAGGTTCAGAACCCAGCAAAGGTTCTGAAAACCCAGCCAAGGTTCTGAACCCAGCCAAGGTTCTGAAAACCCAGCCAAGGTTCTGAACCCAGCCAAGGTTCTGAAAACCCAGCCAAGGTTCAGAACCCAGCAAAGGTTCTGAAAACCCAGCCAAGGTTCTGAACCCAGCCAAGGTTCTGAACCCAGCCAAGATTCTGAAAACCCAGCCAAGGTTCTGAAAACCCAGCCAAGGTTCTGAACACAGCCAAGATTCTGAAAACCCAGCCAAGGTTCTGAAAACCCAGCCAAGGTTCTGAAAACCCAGCCAAGGTTCTGAATCAGATTGCAGGAGTATCGAATCCCCAACAATTCAAGTAGAAGCGTCAAAATGTCGCCGCTCTGGCTCGACGAGGACGCAGACAGTTGGCAGATACTCAGTGCACGGGTATTAACACAACGTGCAACTGTTGGCAGACACTCGGTGCGCCGATATCAACACAACGTGCTACAGTTGGCAGATACTCAGTGCACGGGTATCAACACAACGTGCAACTGTTGGCAGACACTCAGTGCGCCGATATCAACCCAACGTGCTACAGTTGGCAAATACTCAGTGCGCCGGTATCAACACGTGCTACAGTTGGCAGATACTCAGTGCGCCGGTATCAACACAACGTGCCACAGTTGGCAGATACTCAGTGCGCCGATATCAACACAACGTGCTACAGTTGGCAGATACTCAATGCGCCGGTATCAACACGTGCTACAGTTGGCAGATACTCAGTGCGCCGGTATCAACACGTGCTACAGTTGGCAGATACTCAGTGCGCCGGTATCAACACAACGTGCCACAGTTGGCAGATACTCAGTGCACGGGTATCAACACAACGTGCAACTGTTGGCAGATACTCAGTGCGCCGGTATCAACACAACGTGCCACAGTTGGCAGATACTCAGTGCGCCGGTATCAACACGTGCTACAGTTGGCAGATACTCAGTGCGCCGGTATCAACACGTGCTATAGTTGGCAGATACTCAGTGCGCCGGTATCAACACGTGCTACAGTTGGCAGATACTCAGTGCGCCGATATCAACACAACGTGCCACAGTTGGCAGATACTCAGTGCGCCGATATCAACACGTGCTACAGTTGGCAGATACTCAGTGCACCGGTGTCAACACGGCGTGCCACACTGTACACCGCACCAGGCGCGCGCTTTGTCTCAGAAGCACTGTCAGCAGTCCAACGCGCCGGTGTTAGTCCGTGACCGGATAAGAACGCGGCGCATGAGTAACGCCGGGTTGCTGTTCTATCTGCCCCGTATGGGCAACGAGATGCAGCCAGGGTTGGACAAATAGGCTGCTCCTGGGCTGCTCTTATCCAGAACATTATCCTCCCCAGAAAATCAGCCTCTCATTTTTCTCATTTGGAGGTTGAATGGTGCTGTTTGACAATACACTGCTCTGCAAAAAAAAAGTGCTGAAGATCCAATGGAAAGTGCAAACTGAGGTCCGGATCTGACAGGTTTGAAGGAAAACGCTCCTTTCCATATTCGATCACTCAAATACTTTCGTCTCCACATTCAGGATTTCAAAGTACAAATCCAACCCTGGATTGGACTGCAATCGTTCGCAACCGTTTAGTGCATTTCCCCCTCAGCGGAATTAATGCTCCGCCTGAGCGGTTCAGCGATCCATCCGCATCACCAGAAAGCTCAAACCAATGAAGTCGATGCGTCCAAAAGCCCTAATAACTAACTAACCAGAAAGCTGAATGCAGACTGGAAAGGGACAAGACGATAAAGAACCTTAGTCAAGGGATTTGCACATCGTAAACGGCGGCAGAAGTGAAGTGCAGCTGTCTCTGTGGAAGAGAAGCGGAAATGCAGCTGTCTCTGTGGAACAGAAGCGAAAGCCTATGGTGTGAAATTGGTTGTCTAAAACAGTAAATGTGCTGCTTTACAGGGCACTACGCTAAAATATAAATCCATTGGGGAGATAGGGAAAGCATCGGAGTGGTTCAAGCCATTTCAGGGAAAAGGGGAACTCCGTCTATGAGCATACAGTGCAAGCCGTCTGATAGTTTGCGGAATTTCATGACGAAGCAGTAGGCTTAGTGACGCTGATCACGCTCTTATGATCTTGCTTTCATTTTTGCCATGTGGCCTCCGGTTATCAAGATATTTAGTATATGTTAGTTGTAGTGTACGTTACAGCCATAACGTCAGGCCTCGCAGCTGCTAAACCAATTCTCTAAATTTTAATTGTTTAATTCACTCCGCAACACCATCTCAACCACAAAATGAAGATGTTGTGACATTGCTGTTGTGCCCCTCTTCGTCTCAGTAATCAATCAATCAGTCCAATTCTGATCACAAAATCAAAGCAGGAGATCGATCGATCGCAAGCAGATGATGCTAAAAACCTAACAGCCGTGGCGATTAATACAGCATTACCCTGCCGATCAGAGGGGCGGGAGGGGGGGGGCTAGAGAGCAGACGGCCTTTTCAGCCGTTGACTGAGTGCTTGACGAGGGGTGTGGATACAGACAGTCGGCGCCAGGCTGGTGTCGGCCGTCGTCTCGCGACTGATGGCGACGGCCACTTCGTCCCGACGGCGGCGGATGCGCTGCGGCTTCCTGTCGGCACGCTAACGACAGGGCGGCAGGTCGGCGCGGCGCGGCGCGGCGGCAGCCGGTCCGTCACCGGCTGCCGCTGCTGCTGCACCAAGGTCAGTCCCGCCCAGCCCGGACACCCGCCACACGACACACGCCTCGCCCGCCAGTTGGCGTTGCTGGCCGCCTGATGCGGTCTGTTGGAGAGGAAGCTATCGCGGTGGTGGCAGGCTGCCTCATTTGACTGTGGGGGTGCCTGTTTTCACGGGGTGGTGGCATGCCGCCTCATTTGACTGTGGGGGTGCCTGTGTTCACGGGGTGGTGGCACGCCGCCTCATTTGACTGTGGGGGTGCCTGTGTTCACGGGGTGGTGGCACGCCGCCTCATTTGACTGTGGGGGTGCCTGTGTTCACGGGGTGGTGGCAGGCCGCCTCATTTGACTGTGGGGGTGCCTGTGTTCACGGGGTGGTGGCAGGCCGCCTCATCTGACTGTGGGGGTGCCTGTGTTCACGGGGTGGTGGCACGCCGCCTCATTTGACTGTGGGGGTGCCTGTGTTCACGGGGTGGTGGCACGCCGCCTCATTTGACTGTGGGGTGCCTGTGTTCACGGGGTGGTGGCACGCCGCCTCATTTGACTGTGGGGGTGCCTGTGTTCACGGGGCAGTGGCACGCCGCCTCATCTGACTGTGGGGGTGCCTGTGTTCACGGGGTGGTGGCACGCCGCCTCATTTAACTGTGGGGGTGCCTGTGTTCAGGGGCAGTGGCACGCCGCCTCATCTGACTGTGGGGGTGCCTGTGTTCACGGGGTGGTGGCACGCCGCCTCATTTAACTGTGGGGGTGCCTGTGTTCAGGGGCAGTGGCACGCCGCCTCATCTGACTGTGGGGGTGCCTGTGTTCACGGGGTGGTGGCACGCCGCCTCATTTGACTGTGGGGGTGCCTGTGTTCACGGGGTGGTGGCACGCCGCCTCATTTGACTGTGGGGTGCCTGTGTTCACGGGGTGGTGGCACGCCGCCTCATTTGACTGTGGGGGTGCCTGTGTTCACGGGGTGGTGGCACGCCGCCTGATTTGACTGTGGGGGTGCCTGTGTTCACGGGGTGGTGGCACGCCGCCTCATTTGACTGTGGGGTGCCTGTGTTCACGGGGTGGTGGCACGCCGCCTCATTTGACTGTGGGGTGCCTGTGTTCACGGGGTGGTGGCACGCCGCCTCATTTGACTGTGGGGGTGCCTGTGTTCAGGGGCAGTGGCACGCCGCCTCATCTGACTGTGGGGGTGCCTGTGTTCACGGGGTGGTGGCACGCCGCCTCATTTAACTGTGGGGGTGCCTGTGTTCAGGGGCAGTGGCACGCCGCCTCATCTGACTGTGGGGGTGCCTGTGTTCACGGGGTGGTGGCACGCCGCCTCATTTAACTGTGGGGGTGCCTGTGTTCAGGGGCAGTGGCACGCCGCCTCATCTGACTGTGGGGGTGCCTGTGTTCAGGGGCAGTGGCACGCCGCCTCATCTGACTGTGGGGGTGCCTGTGTTCAGGGGCAGTGGCACGCCGCCTCATCTGACTGTGGGGGTGCCTGTGTTCACGTCTCGCCTGCTGTTTGCCGCCACCGGCCGGTGACTGGCGCAAACAGTCGGGGGATGCCGCACCAGCAATGAAAGGAGGATCGGGAACGCGCACCTGGCTAACGACTCTCACCCCTGCCCACCCACCCCGGCAATGCTACTGTTGGTGCACGCCAACATATCCGGCCGCTACCAGCCGGTACACGAGATGTAAATGGAACCGCGTGGCGGCTCCTGTCCGGCCGGGACGACACGATCTGAGCAGCTTCGAGTTCACTCGACGGTGCCATTACGTTGCCGTCCGTCAACACACTGATGATCGGCGACTCGGGTCGCTCCGTGATGACAGAAAACGTGACCACCATCGGTGCCAACACGCACGATAACATCCACCAACAGAGAAAAGGCACCCAACGAGCCCGTTCGGCTCATCCCATTCGCTGCCGACCACCTTAATTGAGACGCTGGGCTGGTGTCCCGACCGACTGGACCTGCCGAACGACTGTGGTACCGAGAGTCGGCCCGTTTGCCTCGTGTTCCAGACGGGAAAACTGCCCGCCGAAATGAACGGATTAGGGCGAGCTTATCGGCGTCGAAAATGAGGGTCGGGCCGGGACTTAGTGACGGCCTTGGCGGCGCACACAACTGACAGCCGGCGACACTATCCCGGAGTGGGTGTCGCGGCGGCTAGCATCCACGACAGCTGCACACAATAGGTGGCATAGCATCCACGACAGCTGCACACAATAGGTGGCATAGCATCCACGACAGCTACACACAATAGGTGGCATAGCATCCACGACAGCTACACACAATAGGTGGCATAGCATCCACGAGTTACCCACAATAGGTGACATAGTATCCACGACAGCTACACACTATAGGTGGCATAGCATCCACGACAGCTACACACAATAGGTGGCATAGCATCCACGACAGCTACACACAATAGGTGGCATAGCATCCACGAGTTACCCACAATAGGTGGCATAGTATCCACGACAGCTACACACTATAGGTGGCATAGCATCCACGACAGCTGCACACAATAGGTGGCATAGCATCCACAACAGCTGCACACAATAGGTGGCATAGCATCCACGACAGCTACACATAATAGGTGGCATAGCATCCACGACAGCTACACACAATAGGTGGCATAGCATCCACGACAGCTACACACAATAGGTGGCATAGCATCCACGCCAACTACACACAATAGGTGGCATAGCATCCACAACAGCTGCACACAATAGGTGGCATAGCATCCACGATACCTACACACAATAGGTGGCATAGCATCCACGACAGCTACACACAATAGGTGGCATAGCATCCACGACAGCTACACACAATAGGTGGCATAGCATCCACGACAGCTACACACAATAGGTGGCATAGCATCCACGACAGCTACACACAATAGGTGGCATAGCATCCACGCCAACTACACACAATAGGTGGCATAGCATCCACGACAGCTACACACAATAGGTGGCATAGCATCCACGCCAACTACACACAATAGGTGGCATAGCATCCACAACAGCTACACACAATAGGTGGCATAGCATCCACGACAGCTGCACACAATAGGTGGCATAGCATCCACGACAGCTGCACACAATAGGTGGCATAGCATCCACGACAGCTACACACAATAGGTGGCATAGCATCCACGACAGCTACACACAATAGGTGGCATAGCATCCACGCCAACTACACACAATAGGTGGCATAGCATCCACAACAGCTGCACACAATAGGTGGCATAGCATCCACGACAGCTACACACAATAGGTGGCATAGCATCCATGACAGCTACACACAATAGGTGGCATAGCATCCACGATAGCTACACACAATAGGTGGCATAGCATCCACGACAGTTACCCACAATGGGTGGCATAGTATCCACGACAGCTACACACAATAGGTGGCATAGCATCCACGACAGCTACACACAATAGGTGGCATAGCATCCACGACAGCTACACACAATAGGTGGCATAGCATCCACGACAGCTACACACAATAGGCGGCATAGTATCCATGACAGCTACACACAATAGATGGCATAGCATCCACGACAGCTACACAAAATAGGTCCTAAAGTCATAAAGAGTTTATACTTAATAAGAGCCACAAGGGCCGATCCAGTTAAGTCTGTAAATGGAAGATACCATAAGCCCGGTAAAAAGACCCACCCCAACCATCACCACATCCTAAAGAAACCATCCACCAACATCCCACACACCTAGCAATGCCTATCTACCCTAGCTATCCAGCTCTATTCCCCTGATCCCCCTCAACACATGTGGATTGAATGGCCTACCAACAACTTTCAAACCGCATCCATGCCCGCTTAAAGGGGTCTGTGCCGTGCACACCCATCTAGCACAAATCTCACCCCATCCACCACAAATCAGAACTAAAAAAACAAGATTTTCCTGTCTAAAAATGTGTCCACCATACTTTTAAATACATTCAATGAGGAACTCCCCACAACATCAGCAGGCAGCCAATTCCACTGATCACCAACCCTTTGACTGAAGACCTGTTCTCGCTTAACTGTCCTACACCTCAACTTGTCTAACCTGAATTGATGACCCCTATGTGATACCTTAAGCTGAAGAGCGTCATTGAAATTGACCTGATTTAATCCTTTAACAATTTTGTACATTTCAATCATGTCCCCCTTAATCTCCTATACTTAAGTGAGTACATATCTAATGCCACAAGGATTTCTCCATATTCTAAGCTACCTATTCCACTGATGAGTCTAGTTGCTTTGCCCTGCACTCTTTCTAACATATCTATATCTTTTTCTAGGTAGGGGCTCCATGATTGTACAGAATATTCAAAGTGGGGTCGCAAGTAAGATCCTCCAGCATATCACCTGTAATGGCACAAGCTTCAGTTGTTTCTATTGTACCAGAATTCTATTTAGTAAAGACTGATGATAATTGCTTGCTTAGAGATTCCACAATATCACAATCATCAACCACTATTTCCCCATCTACCTCCAGTGGTCCTACACTACACTTTTTAGCCTTAAATTTGTAGAAGCTAAAGAATCTCTTAGCATTTCCTGCTGAACATTCTCGAGCTAATTTGATTTAAGCCAGTCTTTTAGATGCCCTAACACACCTAACTTTATTTCTAGCTATTGTACATGATTCGTTGTTACCTCAGAGTTAGCATATTTTAGTTTCTTGAATGTCTGTTTCTTTGACTCCAGTAAATGCTTTACTGCCCTGGTCAATCATGAAGGGTGCTTAACCCTGGTTAATCTAATTTGCCTTTTGGGAATTAACCTATCCTGACATTGAAATAGTTTATTTTTATCATTCTCCACATTTACCACATTAGGTGGCATAGCATCCACGACAGCTACACACAATAGGTGCATAGCATCCACAACTACCAACAATAGGTGGCATAGCACCCACAACAGTTATCCACAATAGGTGGCATAGCATCCACGACAGTTACCCACAATAGGTGGAATATCATCCACGTCAGCCACCCACAATAGGTGGCATAGCAGCCACGACAGTTACCCACAATAGGTGACACATCATACACGACAGTTACCCACAGTAGGTGGCATAGCATCCACGACAGTTACCCACAAAAGGTGGCGTAGCATCCACGACAGTTACCCACAATAGGCGGAATAGCATCCACGTCAGTTATCCACAATAGGTGACACATCATCCACGATAGTTACCCACAATAGGTGACAACACTTCAGCCGGGCAGCCCACCCGTTGAGCCCCTGCGAGCACATTACAACAATTGTTCTCCGAATACTAAACATCGGCTCAAGCATACGAAGCTATGGATACGCAGCACCATCCTGCTTAAGCGGCGCGACATTCCTGGCCATTGGTTGTACAGCCGTGCTGGGAGTTGGCACCATCCTCCCTGAGCGGCGCGACCCGCCTGGTCATTGGTTGTACAGCCGTGCTGGGAGTTGGCACCATCCTCCCTGAGCGGCGCGACCCGCCTGGCCGTTGGTTGTGCAGCCGTGCTGGGAGTTGATTTTCAGCACAGCACCCTGACGTCGGAGTGTTGCACCAGAACAGTGTCACACGCCTCCGGCTGGCCTGCGAGGCCGATAAACCACAGCGCCGATAGCGACACACGGCACTCATCAGGCGACTCGGTGGTGTTCCTGAAACAGCCGCCACCCACCAGCCACAGACAGGGCTGGATTTGTACTTTGTAATCCTCGATGTAGAGATGAAAATGTTTCGGTACTCGAATACGGAGCATTGTGGCCAAATTCGGAGATTTGGGTGGAGAACAGCGCATTACCGGACAACAGGGGTGTAGCTTTGTATGCCTTTGGGAGGGCACTTGCACCCCCAATGTTGACATTGCTCTCCCAATAATTTCAACTTTTAGCAGGGGACCCTGTGTGGTATACCTCCAATCCATTAGGGCCTGTCCATTACCTTCATGTTTTGCGCCGTCCCATAATTTTCAGACACCTACCTCCATGCAAGACAGTTGTTTACATCTGAAGTCAGATATTTAGTATGTTATTTGCATCTTCCATAGGTCTGTATAAGTGTACCCAAAAAATAGGTACCTGCTAATGAAGCACAACTGGCATAACCGACTTTCAATTGCCGCTAATAGACTTTGAAGTCATGCTGAACCGTACGCAGACCTATACTAAAGTCATACAGTTACATACAAGATGCATTATGTGCCATCCGACATTTTAGTTGCAACATTAATAGCAAAATCATCAGATTTGTATTCATTTCTGACGCTGAAGTGAAAATAAAATTCGACACGCTGATCCACAGAGGATACCTTTCATCCAACGTGTGATATCTGAATCTCAGTTTGCACTTCCAAGTGAACCTTAAACACATTTATCACAGAACAGTTCATTGTCAAAGAGCACCATTCGACCTTAAAATGGAAAAATGAGAGGATAATCTCATGGAGAAGATATTGTTCTATATTTTTTTTTAAATCCAGACATACCCAATTTGTCCACCCGTGGCCACAAACCCAGCTGACGTGTGCGACTGTCGGGAGGTGGTCTGGTCACGGCGGCGGTCCGAGTCAGCCAGCTCAGTGGAGTACACGGGACCGCTTCGTGGAGACACTGCCGAACAGCGGCTGCCTGCCCGCCGCCGGCACACACGCGCAGCTGCACAGACAACCTCCGCACAACAGCCGGGGGGGCGAACGTCCCGAGCACCCGACCTGGACGCCGCCGACGGCATCCTCCGAGCCGGCCGGCCGCACCGCCTCCGACCTGCGACCATCACTGGGAAACGCCACCCAGCCGACCGGCGCCGCCGACACCGAATCAGCTCGGCGCCACGGTGTGGCACAATGGCGAGCGTGCAGGTCCTATCAGGCCCTGCCGTCGCAGTCACGGTCGTCACGATCTGCGCTCAAGTCAACGGCTCATGGTGGCAGCAGTGTGGCCATGCGACATGCACGGGTCAGCACCCTGTGTGCGCTGTGCGGGTGCTGTACATTTATGTACGCATGTATGCGTTGTGCGTTCATAGATATATGTGTATGTCTATGCGTATGTGCATGGGGTGTTGATTTGTGTGCTGTCGAGTGGCCCCTCAATGTTGCTTTCCCCCCGCCCCAAATAATTTCAGCTTTTAACGTAGGGGTATGGGGTGCGAAGTATGGGGTGTGCCCCAATCCATGTGTGCCCACCCATTGCATTCATGCACCATCCCCCCCCCCCCATATGTTTTTTTTTCATACATCGGCACCCCCTGCGTATGTGTGTGCCCTTGTGCAAGCTCGTGTGTGTATGTGTGTGCGTGTGTATAGGTAAGAGAACGAGAAGGGCAGATAATAGATGGGAAGGGATGACTGGGCCAGAAAGATCGAGTCGATTAGCGATGTGGGACGAGACGGGACAGTATGACATAGCATTTATGGAAAACTACTAGGAACCTATGGCATTTAGTTTTTAGTTATTGCGTGTAAAGAAAATATACGACCTTCAATATACCAGGAGGTGCTGAGTTGACATCAAAAGTAACGATAAAGATTATACTTTATTACTCAACGTTTCGGCACCTCCTCGGCTCAACGTTTCAGCACCTCCTGGTATATTGAAGGTCGTATATTTTCTTTACACGCAATGTCTAAAACCCAGGAGCATCTAAGAGCCATTCCTCGTTGTATTAAACAATAGTTTTTAGTTCCTTCAATTCATCAGACACAAAAAAAAAACTCTTCTGGAGCCATTTGTGATTTCCACGACTAGCACGCAGCCATCATAGGCGTGTGGACGATGGGTTGTTGCACAGTCTGTGGCATAGCCAAACGTTGGCAGCTCAGCTTTTGGGGGACACTTATTCGGGGAAGTGCCGGTGCAGTGTGTTCAAATTCGCCGTCGGCGAGACGTCAGGATGATAAAAAATACAGAAGAACGTCAGTCGATGAAAATGGAGCCGCATTTCACCGACCCCTTACCCTACAAGAACACCAAATTCTGATCTTGTTCACTGGATTTTTATGATTTGGAAGTTATCTCAATTTGACATTATATTTCCATCCGTGCCTCCACGCGTAAAATCGCGAATTTGGGCATACCGTACAAGTGGTCATTCTTTCTAGTCAACACACATAGGTCCCATGTTATGCCGCAGCAACATTGAGGGGAAAGTACCCCCCCCTAAAAATATATGGGAAGTTCCACTCCTGTGCCTCGGTGCACCTCTGGCCATAGATGAGGAACACTCTGCCCCCAAGCGGTTCTGTCTGTGACTCTAAGTGCTTCTGTTCACGGGTCATTGTTTCTGGTGGTTTTGTAACTATTTGAAACTAGGAGCTCAGTTAAAGTTCAGATTTTACAGTCGATAGGTATACCAGGGGTGTCACTTTGTATCCGATAAGTGGGCAGCCGGCCCCCTCAATCATTGATTAACCACTCACTCAGGCTGAAGCTTACCCATTGGGCATATGGGCGTACACTAGATACAAATGGTTTTCGGGGAAGCATTAACCATCAAAAAGGTCATCCCCCCACCAACCAATTGTACAGTGACACCCATGCAATATACTCCAATTCCTTATGATAAAGTGAGTAGCCTCCTTGCGTTAGGAACAAATCAAATTCTTCTTCGGAAGGGAGAAATATGTATTCACATCGGGAACATTTTGCTAACCACTTTGATCATTCTGAAACCCCTTTAATGCATCCAAAAGCTTTGGATGCATTAACTCCACTGGGGCTCCACGAGCATTTATTCTAAGTTAGATACTGGTACTTCATCGATATAAATCACGACTGAAATTATATAGGTATATAGGTGCAAACGCTTGGTGGAGGTGGAGCCTGCCTTTTTTTGCATAGCATGGAAAGGCATTGCATAGCATAGAGCAGTGGTATCATTTCAGTACGTATCCATTTGGTCATAAATGCACTAAAAAAAAGAGTGCTATCTTGTATTAAATGTGGTTCATGCTTCTCCCTCCCCGATGTTGATCCAAGACCCCAATGTTAAATTGTACCTACCGGAAGTTGAATCGGAAAAAATGTAAAGCACAACTCCCCGCTCAGCGCATTTTCCCCCAGGACAGCAGTCGCAATGGCGCATCCAGGATTCTGCTACGGGAGGGGTCCGGTGGCTCCCGATCTGGAGAGCCCCTCCCAATCGAAAGCTCCTCGGATTCTGGTCATTTGATATTTATGTTATTCTTCATTAAATTCCTGTCACGCAACACAAAAATTAGTCGGCTAGGGGGATGACCTCTCGATCTCAAACAGTCTTCACCTCCTGAATTGGCTTCCATTAAACGTAGTTGCAGCTAGAATCGTCCACCTCGCTTCTGCAACGCTCCGCTTTGCATGTGCGTGAACTTAGCGACAGCGGCGGCAGACGGCTCCAGCGGAGCACTAGCAACAACCAACTATGCCAACTAAATTAATGTTATGTGCCAGATTTCTGTAGCTATGCATCATAAGGTATTGAAAAACAGGTTGCAGATGAATGTCTGACCATACGAATTTACTATATGACATGAATATAATTACAATCAGTGCGTGTTGCTGTTGCATAACACGGTTAGAGCAACAAGCACCGATTGTAGCTAAATTAATGTCATGGAGTAAATTTATATAGTCATGCATTCCAATGTGACCTGGCTTTCAATACTTTACCATGCATAGCTACAGAGGTATACCCCATAACATATTAATTTAGTTGGCATACCTAGTAGCTTTTTGCTGGAGCTGTCTGCTGGACGCGTCTGATGCGAGTGCGACTTCACGGGCATCCAATTTGCATCAACATGAAAATATTTTGCCAACTGCTTTTTCATTTCACTACTTATATTTTTCGACGTCTTGGGCTAATGCCATCCACTTTACTAGCAATGACTTTCAGAACACTCCACTCCAAGTAGTTCCTTTCAATTCAACGCCACGCCACGTGGCCACCGCACACCCTGTCCTTGACGGAGACTAAATATTGTTAGGGAACCACAGTCCACAGGTGCAACTTTTCATGGCTGCTCCACTGCGCATAGTGCATTGCATTACTTGGAAGGTCAGCAGGCAATAGACACAATAATGCCTCTTTCACCCGCAACATTCCATCCCAGTGTTGTGTTGTGGCGACCAGCAGCAGCCCAGCGGAGCACGCATCAAGGCCGAAACGGCACTGACCTGTCGGAGCTCTCGGAGCTGGCGGCGCGGTCCGTGCGCCTGCGTGGTCGAATCTTGGGCGGCTCGCCAGCCGCCGACTCGACATCAGCAGGCTTCACTGGCGCACTGCGCCCACTCGCGGCACGATCGTCGCACACTTGTTTCATCGCACCTTCCGCCGCCACGGCAGACCACTGTTGGTCAACTTCCTGAGAGTTTGCCGAACCGCAGATGCCGCCGCGCGGCGCCGCGGCCCGCCCTCCCGACATTTTGGCCTCGACTTTACGTCTGACGGAGGTTTCGACGGCAACCGCCGTGTGGCGCTGTGGTGATGCTCAGCTGGCTGTGACGTCATAGTTAGCAGCGGCGACCGTGGGTACGCGGAGTCATGCGCATGGCAATATGAACACGGTGGCCAGGGGTGGACGTTTTTCACCTGGGTTCACGGGCGTTGATTTATGAAAATTATTGCGAGGGGCACAATACATGAAGGCAATCGGTTGTTATATTTTTGTTTCGGGTGGGGTCACTGGCGGATCTAGCCCACCGGTTTGGGGGGGGGCAACTTTCGGTTTTCGGCGTCAGCCCCTCCCCCCTCCCCCAGTGGCGTACTTAGGAATTGCATCAGGGGAGGGGTCGAAGGGATTTGGAGGGTGCCCATTCTCCCACTATTTTTGGTTAAAAGCATCGGATTTCTACCACTATTTGTCAAAGGGACCCATTTTTTACAATAATAATTAATGACAACATAATTTCTTGTGTAGGGGCCCCAGCCTACCTCCACCGCTTCTAAGTTACGGGATTTGTGTTCTTGTTTACCAAAACGTTCACGTACAACGTCTTGTACCACGTCAACGTTCGTGCACGTGTACACACTGGCAGATCCGATTTTGTCAACTCTAGCTGTAAGCAGAACTTGAGCAGCATAGAACCCTCGATGTGTGTCAGAATGTACTATGCTACCATATTGGCTTCCAAACAATTATAAAAAATACCTTTAAAATTTTTTCATCCTTCATCCAGATTCTTTCATCCAGACGATGTTTTTTAATCTCGGCAAATGTTACTGCATTTTAACTCAGTTTATTTCTGTTGGCTTCGGGGGGGGGGGGGCAAAAGACACTATGCCCCCCTTTGTTAAGCGCTTCGGGAAGCCATGGCCGGAATGGTCCCTCCCTGGATCCGCTAGTGGGTGGAGTGGGGCACACTCCATATGGTCCCATGTTAAAAGTTGAAATTATTGGGAGAGGGAAGCCAACATTGAGGAGGCACTTGTCCCCTCAAAGCATATAAAGCAACACCATTGCCTAGGGTTATCTAGGGGCGAAGTCGTCAAAGAAATTTCGAATTTGTGGTTGAGCACTGGATAAGTTATTCACCCAAATAATTTGTGTGGCTGGTCGCATGGCATGACCTCTTCCATGCTATATAACTGCGGGGGTCGTATGTCCACCAGAGGTGTCACTTTGTATGCTATGAGGGGACAACTGCCCCCTGGGGCAGTTGTCCCCTGGGGGACGACCCCTGGGGGATGACTGGGGGACCCCAATCATCAATTTGCGCTTCACCCCCAGTCAGACCGAACCCTAACCATTCAGCATATATGGAGGCGCCCGTCCAGAACGCTCGAGTGCACCAGGTGAGCACGGCCAGTAGGTACCAAATACACATCAAGCATATCCGTTGACATAACGTGCAGAGTTTTCTAATGCTAAACTGAAAAACACGACTTTATAAACACATCACCAAACATGCCTCCAGCCATGACGTCATAGGTTAGTGACCTGCTGTGACACAGAAATTTGCTTCACACCAAACCACGCGTAAATGATGCATTATTAACCTTGACAAATTTCGACTCGAGCATAAACGCCGCTTGGAAGTGAAATCCACTTGACCCCTTGGCAGGGGAGGGGTTCATCGTGAGCTATCCAAATCTGACCAAAATACCCGATGTTTTGTCCGTGCATCTCCCTCTCAGCCGACAGCGGGCCGCTGTCGGCTGAGAGTGGAATGTCCGCCCGTGCCGACATGCAGCCGACACCCAGCCGACATGTAGCCGACGTGTGGCCGATGTCGGGAAGATGTCGGGCGGCTGTCGGGACGCGAGCGGCCCGCTGTCGGCTGGGGAGTGAAATGTCGGACAACGGTCCGACGTCGACCGGCTGCTGTTGACATGCCGAACTCAACTCGACATATGTTGATAGTCCAGGTCAGTTTGCCTGTCAGGCCGAGAGCGGCCCGATGTCGGCGTGCCGCTTAGGAGATGCCGAGCTCGCCCCGAAGCATGTCGACAGCTGGCCGATATCGGCATGTCTACTGGGTACGTACGCCCATAAGATGCTATATATATATATATATATATATATATATATATATATATATATATATATATATATATATATATATATATATATACCATATATATATATGGAGCGGCGAGAATGGAAACTCTGCCACACCCGAGACACTGTCATTATTTTGCAAAAACCAAATGAGCCCTTCATACCGCACAGATGAGAGGGTACTCCGAGAAATCGTGTTTAACAACATCAAGCCAACGCGTTGGTTTGATGTTGGTTTGATGATGTTTGTTGCAAGCCGTTGCAACGGCATGCAACAATGTACAACTAATAATTTACTACAAAAGCAAACAACTGCCAATCTTGTCATGAAAAATAACACGGTGCAGGAGCCAAAAATTAAATCAACCAATGTAGTTTATGAATATAAATGCTCAGATGAAGCTTACAAACTTCAAATTCCCTCAGTAAGCTATATTAGACACACCACAACATCACTGTCGCGATGACTGACTTGTCACCTTCAGTCGGGCGCTCCACACCAGCATGCACAGGACAAACATCACCGACACATCACTAGGCTGGTACAAAACACTAACATCATCGCACACATATGGGATAAGAGGAGACTACGCATCACGGAAGCCATCCTCATCCGTGAACGACTCCCCACTCTAAACATCCGAAGTGATTGTCGGGGCATCTTCACACAATGGGATGGATTTCCAGGCCTCCGTCCAAGCGCTAAGTGCAGTTGTGCTTTTTTGACGTTGTTTGTTTTTCACGTTGAATGTGTGCTTATATTGTACTCGTATCTACAAGTGAAAGTACATTCCGTACGTAGCACGATCATTATCTAGGATACTAAACAGTGTGAACGATGTAATTGTATATTTCGCCACCTTTCTGATTAAAAGATTGAAAATGTGTAATGTTAGAACGAAACGTCGCGCAATAAATGACTGTAATCGGTGATCTGATTTACCAACTGAACGAATAAGGAAAACGAACAGTAAGGGCGAAAGGAACACAAAATAAAGCAATCAATGCTAGATATGCGGTCAGCTTCAACAAAACACACACACACACACAACAAAACACACACACACACACACACACAAATATATATTGGAATATTTCGGAAGGAGGTTTTCACCTATACATACATTTTTAAAGACGACAGCGTTGTCTGCGAGAGAGAGAGAGAGAGAGAGAGAGAGAGAGAGAGAGAGAGAGAGAGAGAGAGAGAGAGAGAGAGAGGGGGGGGGGGGGGGGGGGGGGGGGGGGGGGGGGGGGGGGGGGGGGGGGGGGGGGGGAGAGAGAGAGAGAGAGAGAGAGAAGAGAGAACGGTGACTCCTTTTAGCCCTCAGGGACCCGGTTAGCCCTCAAGGGCCCTCTCATGCTTTTAGGTGCCTATCACAGTCCTCAACAGCCATGTCTAGCTCTTATCTCGGGAGCATTTCAGCTTTGAGATCTAGTTATCCTCAGCTCTTAGGGGCAATGTTCATCCCTCAGGGGCCCTTTCAAACCCCAAGAGCATCCCAGCCCTCTCTGGCCCTCAGGCGCCCTGTTTATTCCTCAGCTGACAGGGGCTCATTCCAGCTGATACTGCTCTTTCCAGCTGGTATAGACATTCCAGCTCTCGGGTGAACCCTCTCTTGTCTTCACGGCCCTTGCCATCCCTTAGAGTGGACGTCTTCAGGCCTCAGTGATCCTTTCCACACAAGCTGTAAGATAAGTTTTAATTTGTCCTCTGTTATGTCTCTGTTCCTTAGGGCGGTTGCCTGGAGTGCCCCATCGGTTTCGCCAAGGGACTTCACCCGTTGGAAACGCCCCTTCACCCGTTGGAAACGCCACTGCCTTTTAACAACCCGGGGCCACTCCATGGGCTTCGAGGCCCTTTACGTAGCACTGGGAACTCTCTGCTTCGGCCCGGATCGCCCCGTAACTCGGGCGCCTCTTTATCGGCCTAAGGCCCGCTGTCAGCTCCGAGCCCCTCTCCATCGGCGTGATCCAAAGCCGACTCAGTGGACGGGTGCGGCGCCCAGACCACCGCATCCCACCTGGACTTGACATCAATGACGGTGGAAATGTAGACGTCGCAGGCGTATGCAGCCAGCACTTTCAGGGCGTCGCTCGGGCTGTCTGCGGTCATGCTACAGGCGGAGAGGGCGGGTCTGCGTCGTGTGCCGACACGCCGCGTGCAGACGGCCGTGCACGCTGCATCAGCTGCGCGGCGGGGACTTGGCCGGCCACAGCAGCCATGGCGCACTCGAAGAGCAGCTCGACGGTGGCGCTGAAGGAGAGCCTCGGGTGCGTTACGACGCATTCCACTGCTGGGTCACACGGCGTCGTCCGCCTCTCACGCCGACTGGTCGCGGGTGCCGGCGGCAGTCCTGCCTGTTGTGGGATTGGAGCTCACGCTCTCGCGATCAGGAGTCGAACGCCCTGCCGACTGAGCTGCCGTGACCCCGATGTCGGTGCCGCAGTTCTGCCCAACGTCAGCCGGCAGGTCCGTGAAGTCCGTGCGGCTGAGCTGCCGCGACCCCGATGTCGGTGCCGAGGTTCTGCCCAACGTCGGCCGCAAGGTCCGTGGAGTCTGCCGCGACCCGATGTCGGTGCTGAGGTTCAGCCCAACGTCGGCCGGGAGGTCCGTGGAGTCTGTGCAGATGGACTGCAGCGAGACCGCCGGCAGCGTGAGCACATCACCAGCTAGCTGACGTCCGATGTGTCCCGAAGAGATGACTAGTGTGTCGTCTTCCCATCAAGTTATGGAAGAGTGCCTTGCGAGGAAGCTCAGCATGGTGACACATGCACATCCGTTGCATCCGTTGCAAGGGCCGGCCTGGCAGCCGCTGGAAGTTGGCCGTGTGTCCTTCCCCCATCCCGTGACGTGACGTGTGACGCCACCACCGATCGATGTCACGTCACTGACGTCGATGTTCCTCTCGGACAAGAACACGCTTAATTTTCGGAGCACGTTTTTCCAACGTGTCGTTCGTCTTGTCCACACTCGATGTGGCCGCGGTAGACCAGCGAGGCACATTCGCCGTGACGTGTGTCGCTGTGGTCTGAGTCAGCTGATTGTCATGTCCTGTTGTCAGGGACGTGCCGTTGCGCTCGCTGCAGAAGATCGCCGTGCATCCTTTGCTTCTTGTATTGATAATGCATGCATCAGTGTTGAGATAGTCTACATTCAAAGCCTCGTTTGGCCCACATACGGTAACCCAGTGGACCACTGTCATTTTTTAAATTTCATCAAACCTGACCTGAGGTCAAACGCTGACCTTCAAGGTCACATGCTCGGATGTGCTGCTTTCTTGCTCGGTGGGCGATTATTCGACGCTAATATCCATCCGATAAATGCTTTCAGGAAGATGTTTTTCGGTGCCCCGTAGTTTTCCCATACTGTGTTATGTTAACGTATTCGTTGACTTGAGATCAAATGGTGACCTTGAATGTGACATGCTTGGATGTGCTGCTTTCTTGCCCGATGGGAGATTATTCGGCGCTAATGTCCACCCGATGAATATATTTAGGAAGGTATTATTCGGTACCCCATAGATGACAATAGTGCAAGATCAAAACAATATTTTGCGAACATAGGTCAAACTTTCAGATTGTAGGTCAAACGCTTCAATGTGCTGCACCCATGATCCACACCCAATGTCTGGGTGATATTTCGTGGTGCCACGTAAAATATGGCGGTAATTATCGGGTACACTAGAATTTGGCATACTTGCTATTTTGGGCATTTTTTGCAAACGGTAATGAATATATTTAGGGTCCATGATCCAATGACCCGTCAATGACCATGACGGGTCATTTTGATCGATGTTCTCTATGTACGTGCTATGTAGACTGTTACTCGCAAAAATTATGTATATCCAATCTGTCACCATGATTTTATTCGGTATCCCGTAAATAGATATAGTGCATGAGTAAAACCATCTTTGGTGACCTGAGGTCAAACTGTGACATTGAAGTTCACGTAATTCGATGTGCTGCATTTTTGATGGACAGCGGACATCTAGGCGTTGGAATCATTCATCTAAGTGAAATACTTTGAATTTTATGCGGTACCCCGTTTTTGACCCGAACGACATGTCTTGACCTCTAGAGATCGAACTGCTCGTTCTACTGAATAATTGTTGTTTGCCTTGCTTTTGCAAGCGACAAAGATCATATCCTGAAAACAAAATTAACGAAACCGGAGAGTATGCGAATAGGATGCGGAATGCGAATGCGAATGCGAATACTTTGCTAATATCATGAACATGGTTGCCCGTCCCATTTTTTCCCGTTTTCACCCAAACCTGCCCAAATCTAGTATCAAGCGTTAGCCTGTGGTGAGCCATTATGAAACATTTGAAACCGGTATATGTGAAGGTCAAACTTCAAGGTAAATAGTTTGTTTGATGACGATATTGAAGCGATATCGACTGAACACGAGGTTCTGTTGCTATCGTTATAATTTCCATGAAATGGGCGTCATTCGACGTGGCTTGTTATGCGGTAGGCCAAGCTGATCCTTCGGTCTCTTCAATTTTTTCCGATTTCGCTCAAACCTATCCAACTCTGGCATCAAGCGATAGCCAGTGGTGAACACTCGAGTAACAATTCAAACCGGAACATGTCAAGTACGGCAAACTGTTCAGAAATCACATTAATTTTCGAAGTCATAGGTCGAACTCATTTCTCCGGTCGCCACGCGTTTCGTCGCTCTCTCCCAAAGCTACCCATGTTTAGAATCAAGAGGTAGACCGTTGGCAACCCTCGAGTAACATTTCAATCCGGGACATGTCAGGTCAAGCCTCAAGGTCAAAGGTTAGTTTTAGTTCTTCAAAGTCCTCGCGTTTCGTCGCTATGGCTTCAATTTGCATTATGTGGTTGTCATTCGACGTGTCTTGCCGTACAGTATCAGAATGGTGAGATATCGAAATAATTTCGAAGGTGTCGAAGGTCCGGTGTGCGTACAATGATTGAGTGTAATAGGAATAGTAGGATCAAATATATTTTTGTTTGCAGCTGTTGTAAAAGCAGCCACTCCTATCCTATGTGACTAGGAGCTCCCCCAAGAAATCCGTCATGACCTGCTCGGACGGCGCTCTCATCGCTGGTTTTTAATTCACACTGCCACATTGCTGTTCTGGACATGCAAAATGTAGATAATTTTCAACTTGTCTGCTTTCCTGTTAATGGTTCAACGGAAGTCGTCAAATTTGGAAGAGAAACCACACGTCAATGCGCACAATTTTATAACCAGCCGGAGTTCATAACCGCGAGAGAGCAATGTTGTAATCAGGGGTGGATCCAGGAATTGTCATGGGGGCACTTGTTTGGAGGGGCGCCATTCCTTTGGGGAGGCGCCACTGCGAAAGTACCTGGAGTGGCGCCTCTGGCTGAAAAATTCGAGGCGGGGGTGCGCTCGGGCTTCACGGAGGGGCAGCTTTCCTTCCAAGGGGGCGTCTTTTTCTCTCAGAGGGGCGCCTCTGGCTGAAAAATTCGAGGCGGGGTGCACTCGGGCTTCCCGGAGGGGCGCCTTTCCTTCCAAGGAGGCATCTTTTCCTCTCAGAGGAGCGCCTCTGGTTGAAAAATTCGACGTACAGTCGAACATTCTCAGAGGGGCGTCTTTTCCGCGCCGGAGGGACACCACCTTCAATGGGGAGGGGGAGGGGCATGCCCACAGTGTCACTCCCTTTATCCGCCCCGGGTTGTCATTGCATCAAAATGTGTCTCCGTAAAACAAGAAAACATGGGAAAAATTAGTGTAAGTCAGTGGATTACATTCGGTTGGCGCTAGGGGGGAGTAAACGGATTAGAGTGGGCCCACCTACAGCCATTGTTTAAAACGTCCTAGGATTTCGACTACTATGTTTCAAATGGGCTCATTTTATTACTTTTGTAAATAAAATAATTCATGACCAATTTAATTGTCATGTGATTTGCCACAATCTACCACCATCGTTTCTGAGTCCCCGGATATCAACCCAACTCCCCATCCAGTCCGAAGGTTTTCCTTTGGTATCCTTTGATAAGTGACCTCACACTGCTGAAATTACACTTGTGCAATTAAAGCACCTGTACAATTATAAATGTTTAAAAAAAAATAACATTCCACACATTCCAATTAATAATGCCCGGTCGCCAAAACGCCAACGTTCGTGCACGTGTACGAATGATGCGCGAATGCGCATTCGGCGCATTCGCCACACTGTCTGATTTTCCGGTTTCTGCTAGGCCTCCTACGTTTTGCTAATTGCTGCCACATGATAGTCTTGTGCCATATTGGGTGGTTTCTGGCCGTTAATAAATCCGGACACACGCCGAGTCTTGACGCACCTCCTCTCTGTGGTTAAATACGTACCAAGATTGGCTACTAAACCGAGGCTCTAGCTGGGTGTTATTTTTCGGAACCTTTTAGTTTTCCTTCGTCTACGGATATATTTTAGGGATCTAGTTAATTTTGTTAGGGGTCGAACACATTTGTTGAGACCGGACTTCCTGGTAACAGTTTTGTTGCTTTTTGTTGTGCACCAGCGGCATTTTTGAGGAACCGGCGTGTTTTCGAAGGCCCCGATGTGTTTATTTGGTGCCCGGTCTTTTTGTTAATTTTTCAGGACCATGTCGCTTTTTGAGGACCCAGCCGGTTTTCGAGGTCTCCATTCGGTCTTATATGGCTCCGGCGTGCTTTGAAGGCCTCTGTTATGTTTTCTTAGAGCTCCCGGTGTGTTTATTTAGAGCTGCAACACAGGTTTTAAGGCCCTGCCACTTTATGCGAGACTGGGTGCGCTTTGTAGGGCCCATGCATTTTCGGCCTTCCGTTGTGTTTTTAGGGTCCTGCTATGCTTATTTAGGGCACATTTGTGGGACCCCAACACGATTTTGGAGGCTCCGGTATAATTCCTCGGGGTCCCCGGGACCCCGAGGAAATATACGGTCGAGCCCCCGAAAAGTCGCACAGGCTATGCGACTTTTCGGACTCAAGTGCGTGTTTCTGGGTGGATCTGACGCATTTGTGTGTGTGTGGGGAGGGGGGCTCGACGCCTTTTTGGTGACTCCTGAATTTGTTAAAGTCCGAGTCCCAGTCTGTGTATGCTAAGCCCGATTTCACAATCACAATAGAGTAATGCTGCCACTTTAATCACTTTAAACGCTGCCCTCTTGTAATAGGAAAACGGAAAATATTGGACGATGGTTTTGTTGTAGTAAATATGGATTTTCACTGACATTTCCCATGTTTTCTTGCTTTACGGGGGACTTATTTCGATGCAATGCCAACCAGCGGCGGATACAGCGGGTTGGCACTGGGGGAAAATTGAAACAACGCGAGGACTTAAAATGCTACACTAACCTTTGACCTTGAGGTTTAATGTTGACATGCCCCGGTTTGAAAAGTTACTCGAGGTTCACCACGGGCTATTGCTTGATACGAGGTGTGGGCTTGGGGAAGAAAAAAATGCGAGGCGACCGAAGAAATCGGCTGGACCTTTGACATTTGAAATTAGTTTGATTTCTTAACTTTCTCATACGGCACAACAAGCCACATCGAATGCTACCCACTTGGCTCAAATTGAACCCATATCGACTAATCGCAAAGACTTGGAAAATTCAAACTAAGATTTTACCTTGAGTTTTTACCTTGACATTTCCCGGTTTCAAAATGTTACTTGAGGGTTCACCACGGGCTATCGCATGATAGTAGATCTGGGTCGATTCTGGTGAAAACGAAAAAAATGCGAGACGACCGAAGAATCAGCTTTTCCTTTGAAATTGTTTAGACTATCAACTTTCTGCTATCGTACGGGAAACCACGTCGAATGATACCCACTTGAGCAAATTAAAACACACGTGACGCAACGCGAGGACTTTGAAAGATTCAACCTAGCCGTTGACCTTGACATGCCTCGGTTTGAAATGTTATTCGAGGGTTTACCACGGGCTATTGCTTGATGCTATAACTTGGGTAGGTTTGGGCGAAAACGAAACATATGCGGAGACCAGGGAAATCAGCTTCACCTTCGACCTTAGAAATCTTTTTGATTTCTCAACTTTCTGATACAGGGAAACAAGCCATGTCCAATGACCCCATTTTATGTAACTTGAAGGCATAGCGACCAAAGGCGAGGCCGTCGAAGAAGTCCAACGAACCTTTTGCCTTGAGGTTTAACCTTGGTTGGTTATTGGTTTTACGACACGTCGACCGTTGAGTCATGTAGCGTCGTCAATCTCTCACGCCGATTGATCGCGGGCGAAGAGTAGCGACAGGTGAGACTCGAACCCACAACCTTTCGATTGTGAGACGAGCATCTTACCCCTAGACCCCTCGTCCCCGAGGTTTAACCTTGACATGTCTCGGTTTAAAATGTTATTCGAATGCTGACCACGGGCTATCGTTCGATACATTTCGGGTAGGGTTGGGCGTACAAGAAAAACAATACAATGCGATCGAAGAAATCTGATTGACCTTTGGCCTTGAAAAATAATTAGATTGCTCATCTTTCGGATACCGCTCAACAAGCCACGTCGAATGACGCCCATTTGATGGAAATTAAAGCGATAGCGACCGAACCTAACGTTCGGTCGCTATCGCTTCAATATCGTTACTTAATAAGTCATGCAAACCTTTGATCTTGAGATTTAACCTTGACATGCT